>JALLBF010000553.1:0-10314 GCA_036939945.1 Thalassiosira sp. AJA248-18
ATACGGCTGGAGCTGAAACTGAAATGATAGCTTCTTCATGTTTTGTGTGCACTTGCTCATGAACAATATGCTATTGGGGCAGGTGTATCTATGTTGATGTACTATCTAGACAGACCTATCACACGGTCAAAATTCAAATTTCTGCTCGAGTGTTTTCTTGTCTCAATATCGGCAATAATGTGTTCTTGCTGCTCGGCATTGATAGTTGGTTTTTGGCCTTGATGGCAGCAGTCACAACACAATGTCCCCTCATCATTGGGTTCTTGCTGTAATTTCATAGTGTCTCAACCTCATTGTCCACTAAATTGCGGTCATGCATCATTTTCATTCTGAGACAAACGGTGGCTATTGTGGGGAGTTCCTGATAAGATTAAATTTCTTCATCGAAAGTTTGTCACTACTATTACTGCTGTGCTGCAACCTCTATTCCCAAACTGAGACTATACTATGTGCGCCTTGCTTTTCAAGTTTTAAGTACGCATCATGGCAGGTGATAGGTGCCTGTGCGTGCGCCACATGAGCCAATGTCAGCTTGGACCTTTCCCAAACAATGTCTCTACACACGAAGGGACACAAAATAGATAGTCCTGTTTGACCTAATGCTAAATGATAGGCGTTTGGGTGCGTAAGCATCTGAGGTCAGACATATTCTGAAGTTGCATGATTCACAAGCGTGGATTACTAGCGACAAACACACCTGAAGATTTAAAGTTGTAAGCATTTGGCTTCTTACTTTTCCATCTTCATCAACGGCATTGCGTTGTCGGCCAAATGAATTGAACTTTGAGTTTGAAAGAATTTGTTTGGGCAGTATTAACTTAATATTGGCCTTCCCTCTGATAGTCTATTAGCAAATTTCGACAAATGTTGAAGCTGTCCCCAAGCATGTAATATTCCCCGAAGCAATGGGCCCAAGCTGAAGAGTATGATGAGACTCACTGCCAAAGCTGCAATAGCATCTACCACTGACGGCACTCCAACCTTAAATGTATAGGATATCCCAGCTGCTAATAGAACAGCTGTGCTGCGGAGTGTATCAGCAAAAACATGCTAATTTTCGATGGATGGATAATGCAAATTATATGTTAGATCGAGAACTCAACTGAAACCATCTCGTGAACAAAAACAATGCGTCATGCTTACCGTGTATGCTGAACACATGCTGCAATAAATTGATATGGGCAGAAAAACAAGCACACATGAATGAAATCAAATGCTCAGCAATCATGTATGGTACGAAGCAAAACGGTAACCCAACTCACTTCAGATTAACCTCATGCTGCTTTTCATCTTCTGCAGTCATTTGAAGAGGGGAAGGTGTGATGTTACCTTCTGGTATGCTGCTATAAGTCTCTCTACAACTAAGTTCTTCACCATCCAATCCAGATAGGTCAACTTCGGACCTTACTCTCATACTATCAGCATACTCATTGTGCAATGAACCATCATATGCCAGCATATATCGATGACGATCTTTATCTATAACAGCGAACCCAAAGGCGTGTTTGGCTGCAACAAGACAAAAATAAAACATAACTTAGCTGAATCGGGAATTTTCACAAGAGAGCGTAAACAACTGATTTTGACACAAACCTCGTGCAAAGCAAGTTACGTTCAAAATATCCAGACCCAAATTCAACGCCGAGAAGAAAAACATGATCCCTATATCTGGCTCATCATCTGCAGTTGAAGCCCCGTCATCCCCTCCAACTTGGTAATTCGGTTCGGCCAAAGTGTTAAACGCATCCATCATGATGTAAATTGTTAAAACAATCAGAGTCATAACACTGCACAAGGGTGGTAAGATTTCCAACCACAGACGCTGTCGGGTGCGCTCCAGCCTCCGCAGCTCCTTTTCGGATTCAGACAGGGCCTCGTCGTCATTTTCTTGCAGTGAAATGTTCTTGATCTTTTCCGCATATGAGTTGAACAAGTAAGTTAGTGAATCAACCACCATTGCAGAACTATCGCCAATCATGGCTTGACTCTTTGCGATCAATATTGCCACGAACATTTGGCCTATTGCGAAGACTGCGAATGAGTAGAATGCTACGTTCTATCGGCCCAAAAATCAACGCGTTAGAGGCGGAGTGACAGAGCATTAGACGAACAAGAACACGAAAGCGGACTCACAAGAAGGTAAACATTGCTTGGTACATTTCCAACCCCATCGGCCCTACTCCTGCCAGCGAGAGCCTCATCCTCGGCCCCCTTTGACTCAGCAGACATCTTGTTAATCATCAAGGAATTACCAATGAAGAAATGGACGTCCTCAACTAATTAGATATTATGGCGTTTTGAACGATAACGAGGTGCACAGTTAATGCGCAGTGTTGTGCAGTTGCATGGTGCTGATTGTTGGTGGTTAGTAGTGGTTAGGTGTAGGTAAGGTGTTCTATGATTGATACGATATATGAGGGCATGCCCGTCTGATTCCAGGGGGCAGAGGGCGGTTTAAGAGAAAATCCAATGAAAAATTATTACTCCATTCTTGATTGGATGGTTAGCGGGCAGGCCCGGCGTATCATCCCACGCCTACCTAGGCACCTACCAGCATCACCTTTGCTAACAGCTAACATTTCTTTGTTGTCAGCCCATCCAAGCCAGCACCCCGCCAGCATAGCAGCCGATAGCAGTCCCCACATCAAACATGGTGATTAGTCCGTTCAATGGAGAAGAAGCATTTCAGGGAGTTGGGGCACCGACTCTCAAGAGCGAGGTTTCTGGTGAGTTCGATCATAAAAAAGTAGGCTCGGTTGCTGGAGATTTTTTGATCGTCGCGAATTTATTCATGATTTATTCTCACTTGTTCTTGCAACATAAAACCGTCCCATCCCTTCGTTGCCAACTTAAGTTTCCTCAAATAATAACCGCGCCCTTCTTGACTCCGAAGAGCTCAATGCTGCATCTGAGGTGAGTCCATATATTCATTGTATCTCGCCTCTCCGATATTATTTCCACCTCTGGTGGTTATGGTTATGCTAAAATGCATGGCATGATTCTGTGTGCGCATCAGACAGAATGACATCAAGTGTTTGTCATTTCTGCACAGCTGTTTTTACTCAATAATACCCCCCCCCCCTTTACTTCTATCGTAGGCTTTTAATCTATGTTGTTCAGAAGCTTATGCTCGTTTCACTGAGCTGAAGCGTGTTAAGATTCACCCTGGTAACATGACCAAGGAGAGGGACGCTGTGAGTTTTTGAATGCTCTCCTTTCATGAGCATATTTTATCAATTGGGGGGATCTTCTTCTCAACTATGTTGATTTTTTTTCTTGTATCTGACGGACGATAAAATAATACCTCCGGTGAATAATGCTGCTAATCCACAATAATATTGCATAGGTCGAAAGTTGCTCGGCAAATGTTTACAGTGGCATCCAGAGTTCTTGTTTGGATCAGTTCGAGGCAGTGAAATCTTGTTTGAGTGATAATCCAAATGTATGGGCTAAATGTGCTGCAGCGAGGAGGGAGCTGGAAGTGTGCTCTGTGAAGAACAGCCTTGGAGAACTTAAGAAATGAGGTGGGTGATTTTGGATTCTACTTTGTCCATCTTCTTTGTATCGTAGAGAAGGATTGTTATCATTAGAGGAGTGGGAGGGCATTGTATGGGAGACAATGATTCACTTCAGAGGGGGGGGGGGGCACCAAAGCAGTTGCATTAACTGCACAGGAGTGAAAGGGAGAGGGCTTAATGAAAGATAAAATCCATAGGAGTACGTACTTATTCCCCCATCACACACACCAAATCTATTATATTTTGCTCGTGGTGCAGCCAAGAATTACATCCCGGTGAACCGGTTGCACACCATGCTGTTCATGTAGGTGTAAGCAAGGGCTGAATGATAGATCAACAAGCAGGCGAACTTGATACCTACTTAGAGTGACCTACTTTGGTTAATGTAAACATTTTATGCAGCGCGAGATAACTTTGTGGTTTTCAATCAATCATCCCACAAAAATTGAAGTGGTTTGTGTGAAGAAAGTGAAATTATCATGGATGAAATAAACTCATACTCCAGACTTCAATGGGCTAAAACATCCAGAACAGAGAAATTCAGGTGGTCAAATGCCTATGGCTAGGTATCGTATGGACAATAATCTGTTAGTGCACCACAGACATGCCACAGGTTCTAACAGCCATATGACCACCACCACAGCAACATTTCAACACATCCGAAGCGACGGTGCACTGCGAACCAGGTTAACTGTGACAGTGGTAAAGAAGGAGTCAGACGACTCCACTATGATTATCGGTGCAAGGTTGGGGGGGGTCTCATCTCCTAGAGCTAGAAAGATGGGATTAGTAGTTCCTGCAAGAAGTCAGCTCGGAAGAGTATAAGCAGGATGTAAGTAGCTCTCAGTAGTAAGACATTGCATAGTTGAACATCATCATCAATTAAGTGAAAGTTGAATGACACACCATGTGTATGGTACCTACAAGAGTCACTGACTTTATTCTGTGGCCAACATTATAACTTTATTAATACGTAGCTCGCTCTAGCTTTATCTCTACAAATACAGTGTGCAATATGCATACTAACTCGCCCGTCTTTAACGGTGAACATGATGCCCAGAATAACTATTTCGATGCAACACCAAAGCGTTCATTATACTCGTCAAGCTTTCTTAGCTTCACAAAAACTCCATAGGGAACCCTCAAGCCAAACATGATGGCTGCTGCGAAAAATGACTTGGTAAGTGGTTTAACTCCAATAACGTTCTGGCCCAGCATGGCCATGGATACTGCCGAGTTGAGAAATAAACATGAGAGCACAGCGCTGAAAATATTGGATTGAACCAACTTATTGCGGTTCATCATTCGTTCTACTTCCATCGCGCGTACTCTAGGTTTGAATTCTCCTTTCTCGAGCCTTGTCACAACCCCCTCAATCTTTCCAACTCGGCGAGGTTGTGTAATTGCCATGTCGATATCCACTGGTCTCCATCCAGTACGCTTCAACACACGGGAAAGAGTTGTTTTGAAAACATTTCCATCTTTCAAGTCCAGAAGCTCCTTCAAGAAAGGCTGCGTCAACCTTGTCAAATCATATTTTGGGTCCAGAGTTTTTCCGATTCCATCCAGTGTAAAGAACGCTTTCAGTACAAACGTCCACGTCGGTGGGAAGATGAAAGGACTCTCGGCATTCATCGAGAGGAACTCTTCACCCAGCTCCTTTCTTCTCTGGCGGTTCAACTTCTTTTTCTCCTCGGCTGGAAGATCAGCCTCCCATTGATTTCCACTCTTCAACGTGGCCTGGAAACGATCGATAAAGTCCTGCCCCACCTTCTCTACAGATATACGATCAACTCCCTTTCGCAGCATCCCAAGGCGTTCCAATGCATCACACGCATCTTTGGCATCAGCATCATAGTAAAGGGCAAAGAAAAAGTCGACGAGGCCTTTACGTTCAATGGCACCAAACTCATCCATCATCCCAAAATCATAAAAGATCAATCCAGCTTCTCCGTTGGGAAGCTTTTGAACTGCCACATTTCCAGGGTGGGGCTTTGTGAGGTGGGAAGAGAAGTCAGTAGAGAGAGGTGATTAGTGAAGCACAACAGAGAAAGTAAGCAGGGAAGAACTAGTATGCTCACATCACAATGGAAAAATCCATGTCGACAAAGCTGCTCAAGAAAGGACTCGGCAGACTTTTTGCTTATATCAACTGGATCGAGACCAGCTTCACGAATGAGTTCTGTGTCAGTGATCTTGATGCCAGGGCAATATTCCATTGTTAGAACCTTATCGGTAGTGTACTCTTGATAAGTCAAAGGGGCTTTGATGTGCGAAAATTTCGGCTTGTCAAAGTTTGTGCTGTGGATTAAGCATGAAAAGAAAGTTCAATAGGTAAGATGCTGCATTGCATGCTGATGTAGATCCTCTGGAAAAATCAGTCATCCTTACCGGAATCTATCACAATTTTTTATCTCCTTCATATAATCAATTTCCTCATAAAGCAACCTCTTCATTTCAAAATACACACTGACCCAACTCCTTTTGGTGTTTGCGTCCATCAGACCACCCTCCGACGTGAGATCGACTGCATCTGCAAATCCAGCCAAGCGTTTAAGCTGGCCCAAATCCACATCAAACAATTCTCTCAAAAACTGACGTTGAACCTTTACTGCAAAAGTGTCTGATCCCTTCGTTGCAATGTGCACCTGTCCTAAACTTGCCGCTGCAGTGAATGAAGAGGAATGACAAGGTGAACAAATACGTACCTACATCGTATGGTAAAAAAATATAGTGATCAATCAAACTTACCAGCTAAAGGCTCAATGTTGAAGGTGTCAAAGATCTCATCGATAGGTTTACCTAATTCAGTCTCAATAATTTCTTGCGCCCTAGCACCAGAAAAGGCAGGGACATTATCTTGAAGAAGCTTCAATTGCTCGATGTATTCTTTTGGGACAATATCAATGCGGGTAGAGAAGATTTGGCCAAGCTGAAAGGGAGTAGAGAAAACAGATCATGGTTCAGGAAATCAAAAGCGCCCCAGAAAAAAAATCAATCAATAGCAGAAAACAACATACCTTAATGAAGGTGGGCCCAAGCCTCAACAAATTCTGTGTCAGCTGTGCCCCCAACTTCCCCCGCTCTTGCTCAAACTTTTCCTTGTTCCACCTACCGCTATTGTAATTCTTCAAAATCCACGTATCCCTAATGTAAAAAGAGCTGAAGTAGAACCAGATTTCCGCGGATCTGCGGAATGTGGCCAATGCACGGCCTCGTTTTCCCTTTGCGGCAATTTCCCCCGTGCGCTTCCAACCCTGAATGAACTCTTCGTCGGCAACCAACTCATCCCCAAATTTTTTGGTCCTCGCGTCAGCGGGATCGGGTGTGGCTCGACTGCCAAACAATTTCCTCCTGGCTGCAGACTTAGTACTTGATTGGCTTCTTCCCTCTCTCCATTTGACGGGATAGGCTAGACCTCTGAGAAACATGAGCATGGCCATGGGAGGCACGGAAGCCTTTTCCACCCAGCGATGGAACAGGGCGACCGTGTAGTATATGGGCGCCACGTTAAAGTTTCGGAAAATTTCAGCGGTCCTCATCCGCTTGCTCGTGACTGCGACATCATCCATGTACGAGTTAGTTGTAGCATTATTCGACGAAAGCGCCAGAGTTGTGCTGTTTTCCGACTTCTTGATGATCCCATTTTTTCTCAATTGGCTGATTTCCTTTGCCCTTTCCTTCCTGCGCATCTTGCGCTCTTCCTCCTCCTCCCTTCTCATCCTCTCGTAATCTTCCTCCAAAGGTCGTTTGGGCCCGGGCATCACATCCTTACCGGATCTCACGCCCTGGACGTCGTAAAATGCAATCTCTTCGCATGCTTCAGCAAACCGTTCATCGAGAGCTACCTCGAGCTGGCGGAAGAGCTCTGTAATCGAATCCGTGATCTCGGCGGGGAGGTCTTCCGAGAACGTTGTCGCCGAAGATGCCAATAGGTCAATGTCGCCGTTGGTGACGCCATTTTCTGTCATGTTCTGATACACCTTGGTCGCAAAATCGACCGTCAGATCCAAAATATCAGGGACGTTGTTCTCCTCTGCACCCGCGGTCAATGACTCGATGGAACGTTGAATGTCGGATAGAGCACCGTCAGTGACGCCATTGGCCTTGTTGGATTCAATGGAACCATCGCCGTTGGCAACACCAAGGTTATCATGGTGGGTAGCGTTGGATAGAGCCCCAAATGACTCCTTCTGAAAGAGTCCTTCAAAGAATTCAACGAGGTCGTTGCTGCCCGCAGACGCACTACTCTCCTCCGTATTCTTCGCGCCGTTCACTGGAAGAACATTCCCATTTATTTCTTCGCTATCCATAGTTTTAGTGTCACTGCGCTCTTTCGTCTCTACAAAAAGGGCGGTACTAGACTTATATTCAGTTGTCATGGGAAGATCATCTTTGCGCAAGCCCAGAGCAACCGATGACGGCAACAAAAAATGACGAGCTTTGAAAGTATTGCTGCTGCGCGTACTGCTGATTGGAGACACTTCAATTTTCCCAATCTTCTGGGTTGACAAGGAGCGGCGGCCCCATGATGACGACGAAGCCTTGGTGTGCTGGAAGCCTGCATGATCAGCCGAGTTGCGAAGGCTGCCGACGCCGATCGCCGAGGTTGAAAATGATGGCGTTGACGCATGGATGGTATTTGAGCTGCAAGCCAATGCTGCTGCTGTCAGCATAGCCGCGGCAGTCTGTCGGTTCAGCAGCGCCATTTTCGGTTCTATTGGACACTACGAACTTGTTCAATCAAGTAGTGGTAAGTTGCAAATAATATTATTATTCCTGCGATTGTACGATTCGTAGTCACAGGAGCATGCCCATTGTCATTGTCATGTCCCAAGCAGGTCCCAAGCAATGAGCAATGATGACTGGATCATTTCTCAAGAACAGCATCACAGACGCAGGAACAGAAGGCAACGGCAACACGCACGCAAACTATCTAGGCGTCTCAAAAGTCAAAAGTGTCAAATAAGCACTACGTGAAATATAAATGCTATGTTGAAATTTAGAAAGTAGTAGTTTTACTGAAGTTGAAAGTTCATAAGATGTGCTCAAAGGGGTCACGGGCCACCTTAATCGAAGTACATATCTACCATATCTAGGTGCCAGATTACTTCATTCCTACCTACCTATTTAGAAGATTCTCCCCCCCCCCGGAAATGCAAGAAAACATACCCCGCTGATTCATCCCCCGGATTCATCTCGGATGGGGTTGCAGGTCATTGCAGTTGGGAATAAAAGATACATAGATAGTTGGGCTTTACTTTCCATTTTTTGTTCAGCTCGTCTGCGTGGTGCGTGTCTGAGCACATCAGTAGTAGAGACAGAGAGAGATATTGATGTTTCTAGTTCTCAGTATAAGAGCAGAAAGAAAAAGTACCGGGAGAGGGCTGGAGTGCTGGAGAACATACATAGCGGTTTTTGGCTTTTAAAACAGCTTTCCAGCTAAGTGGTTCTGGAAGAACCGGGCATCATGTGATTTTCCGATCACGCGTGATACTACGTGATTTTATCTGACCGTAATGATTGCGAGTGAAACGCGTAAGACAAATCACGTAATACTACGAAATATTTCAATCACGCGAGGCAATTTTGCCTCGTCACGAGGCAATTTTGCCTCACNTAGCGAGTGAAACGCGTAAGACAAATCACGTAATACTGCGTGATCGATCACGAAATATTTCAATCACGCGAGGCAATTTTGCCTCGTCACGAGGCAGTTTTGCCTCACACGAGGCAACTTTGCCCTGCGCGAGGCAATTTTGCCTCGCGGGAATCATCACATCCGTGATAAATCACGTTGTTGTCGTGACTTTTACATTTTACTAACAAAATTTTAATCACGCAGTATTACGTGATCACGTAGTGAGTCCGCGAGGCAAAATTGCCTCACGGCGAGGCAAAAATGCCTCGCGTGATTGAAAACATTTCGTGATTAATCACGTAGTACTACGTGATTTTCACGAAGAAATCACGTTATATCACGAATGCGTCGTTATATCACGTAATATCACGCGTGATCGTAATATCACGTGATGCGGTTCTTCCTGGGCGGTAAGGAATTGAGCGCGCCATAAACCTGATTGTAGCATCTCTCATTGGCCCTCCTGGCATCTGCAATGCAGAGGTAGAGGTCGTGACGATCAAAGACGGCCTTTCCTACGACGATATATCAAACAAAAATCGTGCTGAGTACCCAAAGAAGGCCGTGTATGCTTTTAAGGGGCCATGTTCTTTGATGGGCTGAACACTCACAAGTTCAGCGCCCCCCCAAGGCCAAAATGTGCAATTAATGTACAGGCCAGAGACAGGATTTGTCTCCCAGCACCATGTCTGATGCCTTGCACATGACAAGCGAGTACGCCAAGCCAGCGGCAGTAATGAAGTCAGCTGCTTGGAGCCCAGGAGTGGCTTTTATACATACAGCAGTATGGGTAGGGATTCTAGTTATAACTCACTAACAACCAAATTTCTTAAATCTTGTGATAATTGCTAGAATGATAGATATGGGTATTTTTGTGAAGGTTTGGGTGAGGGAAGTGATTTCTGACACTTGGTTGTTGGGTTATGAAGGTATGATGGTAGTATGGGGAAAGCTAGCGCTTTGCCTCTCTTTTGTGTTTGATAGTATCTGCAGGTGACTTAGTGAGTAAATTTTTAATTGAAAAGTCATGATTGGGTCGGCAGGACCTGCGGGCATCACCCAAAATACGACGGCAGCTACCAGTGAAAAGACCGTCGAAACAAGGTAATGACTATGGGGCTAACTGGTGTCGATTCCAATCGGGCTACTTGGAGA
>JALLBF010000560.1:0-10318 GCA_036939945.1 Thalassiosira sp. AJA248-18
AATGCGCGAGCAGGGGTGGAGAGGTCACTGCCACAATGGAGCAAACCCACCCCGACCCTCATCCAATGGAAATGGAAGCCTCAACCCTCACGGGGAAGCGACCACCGGCGGAACCAGGTGGAGCTAACGCCGTCTGGGAGAAGGCGGAACCGACTCTTGTGGTAGATCCATCTTCGGATGTCAATTAGATCCCACGGGTCCAACTGCGATGGCACAATGCGCCAGGGCACAATGCGCCCGCCCATCTGTCAATCCACAATGCGAGGCGACAGATGGGGGAGACCTTCCATCGTTAGCAGGTCTCAAAAAACTCCTTCACTGAATAGCGGTAAGCCGGTGGCGAGTAGTGGTGGTAGATTTGGATATGGGGGAGGGATTACAACATACGATTCAACGCGCTGGACAAAAATTGATGCGCCACAAATGATGAAGGATATGACACTATTGGGGGGAAGGTAACATTGTCACAAGCCGCCACACAGTGAGTACAACACTAATCCAGTTTCTTTAACAACATGTTGCATCTAAAATCAAGTTACATCATAGGAGGACTGGATTGAGCCAAAACCGGAAGCCAAGATGAGTTTTGTGACGATGGAATTCCGGATGCCCGCTTGGTACGAGCGTCCATCCGTTTCCCGCTCAAAACTCCCTTTGCCATGACTCATCGAGCTGAGTCAGGCAGGCGCCTTTTGGCAAAGGGGGATCTTGGGTTTGGCAGTAGGTAAACCCGCGAACAGTTTTGACACCCAGCACAATCATCTTGGCTTTCAGTTTTTCAGTAGCAGCTAGCACGTACCCAACCTAGCATGGTATTCGAGCGGTCTGAGACGATAAGAACCTAGCTAGAGAGATCAAGTCTTTAAACTTGATTGGGGTGATGGTGATGGACAGACGATGGAGGAGAATCCATCGAGTTGGCATGGTGGCGGATTTGCCGCTCCCCGCTCCCGTTTCCGTGCTCATTCCGTGTTGGAGAGCAACCATGCCGGGTTGCCGCGGGCTTTGCCCATCAATAGTATAGAAGTAAGCTTTTCCCACTATCCCACCCTTTAACTAATGGGCGCCTTTTGGCAAAGGGATCTTGGGTTTGGCAGTAGGTAAACCCGCGAACAGTTTTGGCACCCANTATCCCACCCTTTAACCAATGGGCGCCTTTTGGCAAAGGGATCTTGGGTTTGGCATTAGGTAAACCCGCGAAAGTTTTGGCACCCAACACAATCATCTTGGCTTTCAGTTTTTCAGTAGTAGCTAGCAAGTACCCAACCTAGCATGGTATTCGAGCAATCTGAGACGATAAGAACCTAGGTCAAGTCTTTAGACTTGAGGTTATGTACATATCTCTCTCTCCTCTCTCTCTCTCTAGAGAGACCAAACATCAGCCAGGGGTAGGTAGGTGTGGCAGTCTAACCAGCACAGAGAGATCTATTATCTACTCCAAGTAATTGAGGCTGCCCAATCAAATATAATTTAGGTAAGTAGGTACAGAAAAAAGAATGCGAGATTAAATGCATTCACCATGCATATGGATCATAACAACGTCGAAAACTAATATCCTCTTGGCGGAGTTGCTGCGCAAGCATCAAGATACACCTGTTGTATTTTTTTGAAGAGAAGAGCCACCTTCCATTGCTAGTACAGACGGCAGCATTGATTGCCGAATAATCCCATCTTCCCAACTGCTCATTTATATTTTCCTCCCTTTGACATTCACGTTTGCGGCAAGCCTCCATCCGCAAGGTACATAGTTGATGTGCCAGCATCGAAATACTCCCAGTGTATGTCGTAGATGAGAAGAGCCAAATTCCGTTGCAAGTGCAGAGGAGAGCATTGGTCGATGAACAGTACCATCTTTCCATTTGCTCATACATGTTTTCCTCCCTTTCATATTCCCGGTCTCGACGTACCTCTCGTCGTATGATACACGACCTGAAATCTACACGACCATGCATATCTCTTATAGGCGCATCGGCGATGTATTCGTCATCGTCATCCAGGAAGTCATGGCCAGGATTGCAATCACATTCTCCCCCAGCTACGCCACAATTATAACAGAACCGATACCCACATAGGCATTCGATCAAATCACACCCATCTGCTTTCTCTATATAAGACCCGCAGCCTCCACAAGGTACCGTGTGTTCGTTGATCCACTGAAGTGTCAACTCATCAATTTCAACGTCTCCATTATTTGGTCCGCCGGCTCTAACTTCTCTTGGCTTGAACGACCGTCCCAATATCCCAAGCACATCTTCGTCGCTAATGTTCGAGCGACAGAAAGGACACGTCGGCAGCGTAGTTTGCCCCGTCGCCTCTTCCCGTTCAATCCACTTGACCAAGCATGCTCTGCAACTACGATGTTGGCAAGTCGACAGGATTGTGCCTACCGTTGATGACACAGACAAGTTATCCTCAGCACAGCACAGCGGGCAAGTAGAACAAGATTCATTTGTATGTAGAGTCGAAACCGCCCCTGTTTCTGTCGAGACGGTTGTTGTATTCATGGTTGACATTTTTTTGGTGACAGTAATTGCAATTTTATGGCGAAATGCGTGTTGTTGTCGCTGATAGCTCCGAGTCGTGATAGGTGCACGACATGCCACGAGAAGTGCGTCCCCGCGTTTCTTAATTGCCAAGTCACATCACATAGCAGAAGCTTGAAGCATGTTGGACGGGGAGCATGAATTATTTTGAGGTGTGTGGGTGACGGTTGTTCAAAAATGGACCTCACCACGAGCATGATGTTCATGATTTAGTGGCCGGGCTCCTTCCGCCCCGCCTGTCTCTCATTCATTCTTGTCATCGTGGTGTGGGTTGCAGGGGCAGCGCCTTAGTGTCAGTTCTCTAAACGCGCCAAAAGTAATAATGATTCCTGCGCATGTGATATCCTTTTTGATGCCGACAAAGCGACCATGGCAAATAATGGCAATTATTGGCAATGGCATCGCTTGCACCATGGACGTGTTTATTGGAATAGATGTTGGGACCCAAGGAACCAAGGCTATAGCCTACCGCCCTTCCTCGTCGTCTGCTCAGGGACAAATCCTTGCTCGCGCGTCTTCAAACTATTCCATCCTTCCCACCGATGTTCCTGGACGCGCCGAACAGGACCCAAATGATTGGATCAACGCTGTGCGGTTTGTGCTCAAACAATTGGTGTCTGCACTTGGTTTGGTAGCTCCATCTAACTCTGCATCAGAGCAGCAACATGTTTTATCTGGTATTGGTATCTCGGGCCAACAGCATGGGATGGTGCTGCTGAACTCTGATTATCAACCAGTACGCCCCGCAAAACTATGGTGCGATGTGGAGGCATCAGAAGAATCTGATTGGATCCGTACCGATGCCGCCTCTACCATCAACAGCGCTGGTAAATGGGATCATATTGTGCCAGCATTTACATCGCCGAAGGTCCTTTGGTCAATTCGAAATGAACCTCGTATTTGGGATCAAGTTCGATGGTGTGTTCTTCCACATGATTATGTGAATATAGTACTGAGAGGTGTTCATGACGATGTCAGCTTTCCCGAGAAAGAGGAAATATTTCCCACCACAGATCGAGGAGATGCATCTGGGTCAGGGGTATTTGACCCCGTAAGCAATCAATATAGTGCGGACTTAGTGAATGCTATTGATGAAACTGGCAGGTATTTGAATTCACTTCCAGAAATTTTGGATCCTCTAGACATCTGTGGGAGCTTGTCTTTGGAATGGATGAAGGAAATTGGTGTATTGCATGATGAATACTTTTCAGAATCATCCAAAATCCCATGCATACCAATATCAGTTGGCAGTGGAGACAACATGTGCTCTGCTCTAGGCGTCGGCTGCGTTCGTCCAGGAATGGCGGTATTGAGTTTGGGTACATCGGGCACTATTTTTGGCGTCAGCGATTCTCCACCCTCGTCCCAAGTTTCTCCTTTTGCCGATGCGTGTGGTAGACATTTGCCGCTGGTTTGTGTCATGAGCTGCACAGGTGTTTTAAATTCAGTACTAGACTCAATGTTCAATGGGTGTGATAGCAAGAACAAGAAATGGACCCATGATGATGCAACGAAAATGGCCATGCATCATCCGCCAGGATGTCATGGTATTACATTTTTACCATATATAACACCTGGAGAACGGACACCAAATTGGCCACACGCTACAGGTGCAATTCTTGGTTTGACAGCTTCGAATATGTCCCTGGCAGTGACAAACCAGAATACAGCAAATGAAAATAATACTCCTCCTGCCAACCCAATGGCAGGATTACTCTATCGGGCTGCTATGGAAGGTATCACATACCTCCTCGCTGAGAGTGTCTCGGCTATGAAAAAAGCCTGTGGGGTTGGATTTCAACCTAGTTGTCTTTTGGTGGTTGGTGGTGGATCTCACAATAAACTGTGGCGACAGATGTTAGCAGATGTTTTGGGTGTGGAATTGAGGTTCCCGAAAGAAAAGGAGAGTGCCGCTTTGGGTGCTGCATTTCAAGTGGGGGCAGCAGTCAATGCGTCAAAAAACAATGTTGAAAAAAAGCTCGCCATTGAAGAATACGTATTGAAGCAGCCCATTGAGATGGAGGACGAAGTAGTACTGCCATCGCTTGACGAAAACACGCTGCAATTGTATCAAGAGGGGAGAGATAGATACTGCAGGTATGCTGCGAAGTTATTCCAAGACAGCAGATGATAAATTCATTTTCAATCATGGTCCTCGTGCAGATTCGTAATATCTATCAACATGAAGCCCTGGATCACATCAGCATGTTGCATTGGCGTGAAATCTTGGTAACATTGTGATGCAACCATTTCCCTTTGAGGCACAAATGTGCTCGCTTCGGTCAATCGGCCAATCGACTCCATCTGAGAGTCCAACCTCGAGGCTTATTGGCCCACCCACTAAAAGTAACGCTGCCACGTCACAAATGTTACAACCATCCTCAAACTTCTTGTTGCTGGAACTGTTTTGATGGTCGTGTTGCTTTGAAAAGGGTGGCTGAAACTAGAGAGAAAATATTGGTGTAGGGATACATTTTTTCTTGTTTGCCACTGAAATCTGAACTAAAATATCTGAACAATACAAAGTAACTCTTTGATAAGAACGACAAATTTTTGTAAATAGAAATACCTGGGCTAGACCGAGAGCATTTTGATTCTCAGTTATAATCTTGCCTCTGCGGCGAGCACCTACCCGATATCAAGAACCACCAAACAAAATGTTACTCGTTTTTTTTTCATTTTCAGCTGGTATCATAACTTTGATGGTAATATGAAATGCTTAAGAATTTTTTCATAAGAGATATCTCATTCCAAAAGGGTTGTGAATATTGGTCTTTTTCTATTCTTAACTTCCATATGAATATTATCCCGAATCGGTGTACCTGCCACCAAAATTTCCTTCGGGCTATTATTGACAAAGTAATTCAATTTCAATTGTATTTGATTACAATATGACTTTGATTCTTATGATGTTGTATGTTTTGAATGACGAGATTTGGATATGTGTGCCCTTGCTTGCTGAGAAGGGAACCTAAAAAGTCAGTATCAATTTCAATTGGGACAATGGGTCGATAAAAACAACGCCTAGCTGGAAAAGAGAACACACTGAGTGATGACCGAAGGAAGAGTTTAGCAAACATTGGATTTGTATTTAGGCTCACTAAATGGAATGATATGTTTGTAAGTCCGTGATTATTATCTGATGTTGACCAATTGTTACCATATTGTACGATGCTTCAAACTCACCGTACCATATCAAATGATTTCATAGGATAAACTCGTGGCCTACAAGGACAAGTATGGCGATTGCTTGGTATGCCAGAGATACAGGGATGACCCTCAATTGGGAAAATGGGTCAACAACCAACGTAATGCTGCAAAAGCGAACACACTGAGTGATGACCAAAGGAAGCTTTTACTAAGCATTGGATTTGTATTTAGGATCAAGTGAATAATCCAACACTGAGAAGAAGGATCGAAAGCTGCATTCGTCTGCGGTTTTGGATGGATACACTAGGCTATTCTTGTGAATAGTCAATCTTTGAGAGTAATCTAGTAACAGTACTTATTTTATTGATTATTTTTGTGTCCATAATGAGCATGTACCGGACGTCATTATGTGGATAATTATTTTATTGATTATTTTTGTGTCCACAAGAGCATGGACGCTAGGTCACCGAGAACAAAATAGTTCACGGGAGAACCTGGAGAATTGAAATTACATGGAATGCAAAAGAATCGGTCTGACAAGCTGGAGACTTTCAAAACGAAGAATGGCTCTTTCCATTAGCATGCCAAGACAAGTGTTATTCGCAAGAAATTACTCTGTTTTAACCAAGCGCAAATCCAGCTCGTGCAATTGCTTCAGACACCAGATTGGTTAGCTCTTCCTTCGTGAAATGTGTTTCGAGCGAGGCTCTTACTGACGAAAATTTATCTGGGTTATTTTTCATTCGAACGACCAATCCACGCATGTACCTTTGAATGATTACGGCAGCAGTTGTCTTCACTCGAAATGTATTCTCTCGTTCGAGCTTGAGCTTTTCGAAGTACAAACGATGCTCGGCGTGTAGATTTTGGTTGATTTTCATTTTGGCGGATGTTGTACTTGTCGGTGGCTTTGAACGCGTTCTTCTGCTAATGGGTGATTTATATCCAGAGAGGAGAGTGTCTCCATCTTGGAAAGGCAGCTGGCACACTTTTGCATTATCATTCTTGGAACTCGATGATGCTGATTTGGAGCACACGCGTCGAGACAGAACGGGCAGCGTGGGCTTCACTTGATCAGGTGCGTTTGAGTATTCAGGAACGATCACCGATTGCATTAAGACCATGGGCATACTGAAACGTGGAATGCCATTGGTGTCGTGATCTGAATCTTTCTTCGTCGGCGTTTTCATGGAATACAGTTCAGCTCTCGAGAAAGAGTGGCCGAGACCATCGGCTCTTTTTTTCAAAAATGAAAATATCTTGCGCGTTTCAAAAGGGTCGCCGACCAAAGCAAACAAGTCTTATGCTTAGTATGCCTCCTGCAAATCTCTGTGCCCTTACTTTGTGCTTTGGGTGTTGGGTGGCGTGGCCTTTTGTGGCCCTCTTACATGTTACTGCGTGACTTTTTTCAAATGAAACAATTCCCGCCAATTCTAGATGAAGATGGAGTTCCTACGCACGCCGCCGCCCCATCTCACTCTCGCCCCCCCCGCGCGCCCCCCCCAACCTCTATCTACCAACCACCAACCACCCACCACGGCACAAATCATTGTTACTACACTTGGCATTGCCATCCATCACACAACACTCACCCGGTCACAGCCAGATGAAGCCATTATCCATACTATTCCGTTTGCCAGCTGCTTCAGCGCGGCGTGGTATTACCACCGCAAGTACTACTCCACATCAATGGTCACGTGGACTGCGAAAGAAAAGTACCGCTACCAAGAAGGACTCGCTCCACATCCCGGTGATGCGAGACGAAGTCCTCGAACTATGGTTACCAGAACAACAACCTATGCATCCTACTACTAGTGGCGGCAGTAGCGGCGATAATTCCAGATCAATCCATCTCGTTGACGGAACTCTCGGGTTGGGTGGACATACACTTGGTGCCTTGAATTCAAATCATGCAGAAAATGTTCGCGTATTGGGAATCGATAGAGATGATTCCACTTTGGCCAAGGCAAAAAGACGCATCAAATTAGAGAACGTGGATGCATCTCGAATGGAATTTCATCATGGCTCCTTCTCAGACATATCATCAAATCTACTCAGTCGTTATTCCTTCCCTCAGAAAGTTGGTGGGATATTGATGGATCTCGGAATGAATAGTCACCAAATTGAGAATGCCTCTCGAGGATTTACATTTCGCAAGCACGGCCCTTTAGATATGAGGTTTAATACCGTTTCGGGAAAAGGTGGCAATTCTTCCAAGCCAATAAAGGCTAGCGATGTAATCAACACCTGGTCAGCATCAGAAATTGCATCCGTGTTTAAGGAGTTTGCTGATGAACCATATGCAGATGAGATTGCCACCAGCATTGTCCAGTGGAGAAACTCCGAAGCAAAACGAGGCGGTATACGATCCACACTTGAATTAAGATATGTTATTGAAGAAGCCGTCGAAAGTGAAACTACTCGGAAGGAGACCAAGAAAGATGAGAACAAGTTCCAAAAGTTTCGTTCCATATGGCGATCACAATCCAAACGGCCATACTCAAAGGCGAAGATGAGCAAGCTGTTGCAGAAATACGAACAGCACAAATTGCGTCATGCGAATCATGTCATGAGATGTTTCCAGGCACTACGCATACAAGTCAACAATGAGCTTGAACACATACACTCAATCTTTCAACAGAAAATAGCATCGCAATGCTTGGACATTGGTGGAAGGTTGGTTTGCATTGCATTTCATCCCGGCGAGGATCAGGTGGTGAAAGAGGGAATGGATAGCTTGGTTGCAACGAGGGAATTCAAACTGTTGACACACGAGGAAGAAGGACTGAGACCATCGGAAGAGGAAGTGAAGGCCAATGGACGGTCGAGAACGGCTAGAGTACGTGCAGTGGAGCGTATCAGATGATGTAGCGATGGCCCCCCAAGATGGAGTACCTTGATTCTCAAACACATGTGCTCTACAGAAGCCATGCCAGACTGTTCTATTTCACAATATTAAATTGTCTATCACTGAAAGGAAGATCCCGATAGACACAGCAGTTCTCAACACTTGCATGGAACGAGTGCTAAGTGGTAACTGTATCCATCTGAAATAATTCAAACGGCCCAGGCACCAAGGTAGGCACGAAGGTAGGCACATACGGCTCATAAAACAGTTACTTTATCTTGATGGCATTTCCTAGTTCCGGTCAACGTGTAATACAAACCATCACTCGTCCAATCCATTTCATGGCTTCTCTTCATCAACCACTGGAGGTACATATTCATCCAAACCACATGCCCCCGCATCGTACCATCGCACATTCTTTACCAAATTGTGAAAATACTTCTTGGATATCTTCATCTCTTCGACCAAACCCGCATCGGGATAGTAAATATGCCCATAGGGGAGGGATGGTACCTCAAGCCCTTGGTGTAAGTCGGTATTTTCGTTAGTCACAGGGACCTCGAGGAAGATAATTTCAGGATAGATAGAGGCCATGCGATAGTAGGATGGTTGTATGGCCTTGCATGCCTGTGAATAAAAAAATTATTGACGGAAGAAGGTATCGTATTGTGAGTGATAGAGTCAAGAGAAATATAAAGTAGCGCTATTTATATTCATGCAAAAGTACGCACCTTGCACCAAGTAGCAAAAAATCGAACCACAACTATCTTCCCCTTTTCTTCATCCAGCACCTCTTTGTATTCGTCCAAAGTAGACACAGTTCTCAAATTTGCAGGTTTATTCGCCCGCTGCCCTTGCCCAACAGAACGTCGACCACTAGCAGCACCGCCATTTCTTTTCACAAGGCCCTTCATACGTTGTTGAAAGTCAGTCATGCGAGCTGGTCGTTCGGCCACTGCGCTCATGTAAAATCTTGTTTGTTTATTATTATCGTGGCTTATTTGTGAATTTGATGGGTTTGTTAATGTGCTTCTTCTTGTTGATAACGGTGAAGAGAAAGCGTGACTTCTCCAACCACAGCTGGCTGCTACAAAACACAGAGCTAGTACAATGAATCTCGATGGGCACACGTGCTGCCGCCGCCGACGCGATCTGTGGCGCTTTGAGGAGACGAATTGCAACTCGACCTCTGGAGGCACTGTGCTGCAAGATGATGGAGGTTGCATGGCCATTTGGAAGGATTGTTGATGTATCGTGTAGTGGTCACTCATGTTGCTCTTATTAAAGCCTAGATGGGGAAATTGCGTTGTCGGTCGGAGTGAAAAATGAAAGGTGAGCTCTTCGTCCCAACCATTTATGCAACCCAACTCGACAGAAAAATCCAGGGAGATGATTCAGCAATAGACAACACCCACAACAAACGCAACGTTGCAGAAGAGATTGCGTGCTGTAATGGTGGTGTGTTTAGTCGGCGGCGCGGTACCTCTAGATAGGTGGTCGGCGGTTGTTGGCGGAAGTAAGACGGAAGAATCGAAATGGGAGATGTTCCTCGGATTGCTCATTATTCGGTGATGGGTGCGTGATGGGTGTAGGTAGGTACTTACGTAGAAATTGGTTCCACGTGGAGATGTATTGCATAGCGTTAGGCAAAAATGGAAATGGACCATCGTTTAGTGTTAGGCAAATAATATGTTACAAAAAATAGACTGCATGCACGCGCCTTCTACAGATAGAGAGAGATAGATATTGTTGTGTGTTTGGTGCCAGGTGCCATGAT
>JALLBF010000563.1:0-11209 GCA_036939945.1 Thalassiosira sp. AJA248-18
CTCACTCTCATCTATAGCCTAGATAAACCCATAGATGCTCTGTACTCCTCTCGGACTTGCCCCCTCACGGTCATGACAACTGCCTGAGCTGTGAGAATTGTGGACATTCTATCTTCTGACAAAGGATTGCCAGCCCTCACCACATCAGCACATGCAGATGCCAATTGAAGACCCTCCAAATAGTTGAAGAACATCGCATCATCATCCCAAACAGAAGTGAGAAACAATCTGAATGACTCTTCAGCTTCATCCTTGATATGTTGAGACACCGGCACGGCATCGAGCTGGCTGCGCAACTGGATGACCCGAGACTCGAGATTGGGAGTGCCAACAAACAATTGCATATCAAAACGCCCAGGCCTTATAATTGCGGAGTCAAATGCACGTAAGCGATTGGTTGCCAAAAAGAAGATCGATTTCTTTGCACGCCTTAGATCATTGATCTGTGTTAACATGGACGTAGTGAGTAATCTAGATTCCATTCCAAGTCCAGGAGTCTCGCGGTCAAGACAGAACTCTTCAATCTCATCAAACAGAATTACACAGTTGGTCAAGGATTCGAGGCGATCAAATACATATCTGATCCTTGATGCAACGTTGGTGAGTCCATCCTCTAAGAAATTAGCAGTGTCAATAACCACAAAGTCCCAGCCCATTCTTTCTGCAAGAGCCTCGCATATTGTTGATTTAGCTGTTCCCGGAGGACCAAACAGAATGGCAGAATATGCTAGACCAACTTTGGGGACACATGCACTTCCAGTGACTTGAATCGTGTCAGAGAATGGCCTAATCATTCTCTCATCCAGTACACTTTTCAATGTTATTCCATCTGTAGGATTACCAAGGTCAGTGTCTAGGAGTCTATCCCATGAAGCTAATTTGGGGAGTGGATTTGTCTTTCCTCCGAACTCTTTCAATGCATCGATGTGAAGTAACCTCTGAACAACTTTGCGCATCCTCATGACACAAGTCAGCGTCTGAGCAGTAAACCACGCGACGGGGCTCGATAATTGAGCAGTCATGTGAGGAGACGCCCACCCGCGTAAAGGCTTTCCGTAGCACTGACTTGTTTCAGGGTCACAGTAGTCGGGTATGATTTCTACTATTTGGTGATGTTCGATCCAACTTAACAGTCTATTCAGCCCGGCCAAGTGTGGGAGAAAATCTTCTGCTGGTAAAGCACCCAGCAAACTTCCTACCGTATCGGCCACAAACACAAATGCATTACCAACGTCCCGGCCAGTCTTTCGGAATGACTTGTAGATTGGCTGCCCTTGGTCCCAAGTTCCATCAGCGTTTTGCTCTTCAAAAAAAGCAGTCAGGGCAGCGGCGACCAATCGCCTATTAGGAGGCTGCACCGCAGTCCCAGAGACTGGGCCACCGCCCTTGGTAACTTCCCTCCCAGCAGTGCCAGCCATTGCATTGGACGCTTTGATGTACGTCAAAAGGGAATACGCTAATTGAATAACATCAAAGGATGTCCTATCGCCAGCAGTTCTGAATGCTAACTGTCTGCATAATTCGTTGTAGCTTACTTCGACACATCTAGTCAAGGCAAGCAGGGCAGTACTTGCAGCTCCTTCTGGAAGAGCTGAGCTTGGAAGTCCACCCAGACCAATATCTTCGGTACCATCAATGTTTGTCGGTGTTGATTCCACAAGAGCTGCCAATGAATCTGTGATAAGATACAATATATAATCAGATAGTGGTTGGCTAATCCCCGTGCGACGTTTTGGGCGGTTGTCAATGGTAGCTGCAATCAACTGATTGACTCGATGGCATAACTCCTCATCCATTTCTGAATTCAGGATAGATCTATCCTGATCAATTTTCAACACTGTATACAGAATAAGCGGTACCTGGAACATATCGTCCTCGCGCCAACGTGTACGCAGCAATGCTTTGACAACCGCTCGAATTGGTATTTTGGATAATTTCTTTTCACCGTCCATCGCATCAAATTGCGACTTCATATTGAGATCAACTTTATTGGAGAACAAGGAGCAGTCTCCGGTGGCAAAAATAGTTAGCAGTGCAAAGCACGTGCTAGTCACTGAAATATCCTGAACGCTCCCCGGTCTGACTGAAAATGATTTGAGATGTGGCTCATAAAAATCTGAGAGAATTTCTGGTGCATCCCTTTCAAGATCTTCAAGTCTACATTCCACTGACTTCATGAAGTTGTAATGTTCTGGATCGCTTGATGTTAATGCATTGCTTAGCTTGATGGAACTAGTGTGCTTGAAACTAGAGTTTTGGATTAACGATGGCGCGTAGAGCTTTGTTGTCGACGGAGGTAGAACAAATGCACTTGACGTAGGCAAGAATGCCGCGAGCCACGCAGCAAATGCAAGCATGGTCATTGTTTCAGCTGTGTGCCGCCTCGTTTGCAATCGAGAGGGGCGATATTGAGGGATTAATATGTGTTCTGGGGCAAATGTGATAGCAGTAGTACAGATGGATGAAGAAGTTTGTTCTGCGGATCTGGATTGGAAATCTGGATCGGCCTCTCTAGAGATCGGCGTGCTGGCGGGCGGCTGGCGGCGGAGAAAGCGAAACTATCAGCGATGAACTTCAACTGTAAGATACCGAGTACTCTGGGTACCATGGTGACTAATCGCTAATACTCCAGAAGACGAGACCAATCAACTGCCCCCCCCACCAAACTCGTATACCCCCCCCTTCGAGATCCCACATAGCATGTTTACTTTTGTCACCCACTAGAGGAAGTTTTGTAGCTATATATAAGTTCCTTGCCCTCTTTTATATCACCCCCAGATCAAGCTAGCAAAATTTGTAACCCCCTGGGGATAAACTTGTAGTAATCTCCCCTTTGCTTATGCTGGATGGACAAATTTCAAAGCTCAAAGCCACACCAACCACATATTTTTATGTTCAAGCCCAGCCACGATACGAGCCACGGCGGGAGACACAACATTTTTATGTTCATAGCCGCCAACCGCCACCGACTAGTCCCGGCTTCTTCATCCAGAACCATTATTTGGTGTTCGTCTTAACACGTCCTCTGTTAGTGGGTGAACAATCCTAATTTTCTCTGTCTAGCCTAGTTCTGGCTGAAACCTTGGGTGTCGCCCGCCACATACAGGGTAGATTTGGCAGTTTTGATCCCAATTCACCCAAGTTTTGTTCCATCACTGTTGGCAATTGGTTGTTCTTGATACAGCCGTGAGCACGAGCGGTTTCTTACTGTCATATTTTATCTTCAATGTCCAAAATGGAACAACATCCACCCTCCACCGACGATGATTCGCCCATAGACCTGCTGCAAGATGCACAGGCGCCGCACTCCCTCCAAAATCCCCCCTCCCAGCTACCCTACTGCTCCTCCTCCTCCAGCATGGATCTCTCCCAACTATCACCCCAAGAAGCTGCCAACCATCTCTTCTGCAACTCTGAAATCCTCGCCCCAATGGTCCGTGCCTCTACCATTCCCCTTCGCACACTGGCCCTCTCCCACGGAGCCGATCTCGTCTACACCGAAGAGCTGGTGGATCGATCCATCTTCCCCACCGAACGACTCATCAACACAGAACTGGGGACGATTGATTACAGGGTACCCAAACATACCTACAGTCTCAAGGTACAAAAACGAATGGCTGCCGATAAAGACAATCCCGACTCGAAGGATGGTGCAATATTGCTGAGGATCGATCCACTCGTGGAAAGGAACAAACTCATTTATCAAATTGGGACGGGGGAATCCAATTTTGCATTGGAGGCGGCGACCAAGGTGATTGGTGATGTGAATGGGATGGATGTCAACATGGGTTGTCCCAAGAAGTTTAGTGTGAGTGGGGGGATGGGCAGTGCGTTGTTGGGTGATGTGAAACGTGCCTGTGATATCATTTCTACGTTGAGGAGGAACTTAAGCAATAAGCCGGTATCCGCAAAGATTCGATTACTTGACCCCGACGATCCACGGCCAACTCTTGATTTTGTTAGGGCGTTGATTCGGGCGGGGGCGAATGCCATTACGATCCATGGACGGGTTGTGGGAGATGAGAGTCATACCATGGCTAGGTGGCCGACGTTGGTGGAAGTTGTAAGGCAGCTGAAACAAACTGAGAGTGTGCCAATAATTGTGAATGGCGACCTCTACACAAGAGCAGACATTCAAGAGATGAAACGTCGGAGTGGATGTGATGGAGTCATGTTGGCAAGACCTGCATTGTACAATATTAGCCTCTTTCAAAAGGGAGAAGACAAAGAAGAAAGTGCATCGTCAAATGAAAAGGAATGTAAGCAAGATGATGAAATACCCCTCCCTCAATTCCAAAAAACAAATCATACCGGACATTATGGCTACAATTCTCCTCTCCTACACTCACGAACAAAGATTGTACAAGAATACATTGCACACTGCGTGAGATATCGGGCTCACTCAAAGAATGCAAAGTATGTTGTTTGCGAAATGATGAATAGTCGACGAGCACCGACGAATCGAATCCCTTTTCTGAACATGGCGTTTGAGGGCGGGCAGACAATCCAGACTGTGTGCAAAGCTCGTAGTCTTGGTGATTTGGTCAAGGTGTGGGATGTGAAATGGACTATTCCAAAGCATGGTAAGGATGAAAAGAGCATGACACAGGACAAAGATGCAGAGGGAGATCTTCACAACTATGATGATCGGTATTTTTTGGACGCAGATAAGTTTCGTCAGGAGAGGAAGGATGCAGTTGATGCTGTGTTGGCCTCTCCTGGCGCTTCAAAGTTAGAAGGAGATGAGGACGAGAAGAAGACAGAAGATGATGGTGGACCAGCTACTAAGCGAACAAAATTATGACATATAAAACAACGTGTTCTGACTATACAGTTATACAGCCCTTTACAAGTAGGGTCTAAGGTCCATAAAACATAGAAACAATAATATCTTGACCTCACAAATACGGTCTTGAGCGAAAACTGAGCAATGACATTCCTTATCAAGTGCTCGATGGGATAAGGAACGGGTATTTTTTGCCCCAAGGCTGATCTCTGCCAAGAGGTGGCTTTGGATTGAGATTTGGATACGAAATGCCAGCAGGTGGTGTCTGAGATCTCTTCTTATGTTCCTCCTCCTCGTGACTCAAATACTGGGCATTGAATGATGCGAAGTAGATTGTTGACAATGCATGTATCAATACAAGAAGGTAAAAGGAATAGGTGAAGTCCGGCGCAGAAGCCGAAAAGTCTCTCAACAACTTAAACGCTGGAATGCATGCTGCGCTCAATAAGTTTGAGAACAATTGCTGAATGACCAACACGGTGTTCTCACTGAGAGGGTAAGCAACTTCCACTCCTAGCTCAGCAGAAAGATGTTGCAGAGGGCCGGTGAACACAGCTACCATCAGTAGGTTAGTCCATAAACGCTCGCCAGAGTCTAAATTTGCATCACACAGTGCCAACACGAGAGCCCCGAGTGCTAATAGAGCAATAATAACCATGTAATATCTCGAAGTTTGGCCAGTCCACCTCCCAGACATGATTGATGAAACCAGGATGAGCAGTTGGAATGCTCCCCCGACGATGCCCACATCATGCTCTCGTCCATCTTCATTGAGTGCGGCCAAATATCCCATAAATGTGGTTAGCGTATTCGTGACAATACCCGAAGTAGCAAATGCCAATACACAATGAGAAAACCCTTTGCGAGAAAAACAAGCTCGGAGAGAGTGCCAGAGTTGAGCATTGCGTATGTCAAGGTCAACATGACGAGGAGTTTGTACCATGATCGGCTCGGATCCATCATCTTCCGTTGGCGGCAAATGATCTCTGGGTTGCCATCGCTGACTGAAGTTGTAGTAATCAAGTACAGGTAAGAATGGCATCCCTCCACGAGGCAGGAAGTCGCCCTTCAGATTGGGAAAGGGTGAATGCATTGAACCTACATCGTCGCTCCGCTCGCTTGGAATGTTTGAAAAATGCTGCCCAGACAGTGATGCACCCAGTGATGCATCAGTAGAGCCATATGTCTGAAGAGTAACCGGAGTGTGATCTATAGATCCCCCAGCAACTGGCCCTGGTATCATTGGCAGAGGCGCGGGTGTAAGCCTATCATAATCAGTTGCGTCAGTGCCAATATGCTCCATTGCAAGTTCCGTTGGTCCATCAAGAGCCACAGATGGCGCTTGAGCGATGGAACTATATTCCACCATTGTCCCATCATTTTCAATCGAACTGAATGATGCGGGTGAGGGGAGAAGAGGTGTTTTAGATGTGCCATTGTTGGCGCCTCCTCCCTGCCAAGGCTTTCTATGATTATCTGATGACCGAGCACGTCTACCAATCTTGGGTGAATTCATCCGGCCAATTTTTGGAACCCGAGGGACGTCATTGTAGGGGTTACGTGAAATAAAAATAGGCCTCTCGACAGTACCTCGAATCACCCTGGCCATCGAAGCTGATGGCGGTGTAGGCGGTGCATCTTCGAACTGCATTGCCACTCCAACAAACAATACAATCGAGAAAATGCTAAGTAAGTGAAAGTATGGAAGCACATCATCACCTGTTTTGACCAAGAGAGTGCTTAAGACGAATGCACATCCAATCCCGATTTGTTTGCTATTCAATACCATACTCTTGGCATATTTTCTCTCCGATTCTGGAAACCAACTATTCACTACAATGGCGGGAGTACAACATTGATACAGTGGTTGTGACAGACCAGAAATGAAGAATCCAACATAGAGAATGGTTTGCTCATCCATCAATGAGGTACTACCACTTTTCACCACGTTGCCTGCCATGAGCAGAAGTGAGCCAAGCAAGACTGTCCGCCTTATACCAAACCGGCCTAAAATTGTTGGCTCGAGAGCAGTACCAATGACGTTGGCTGCGAGAAATAGCACCACGAGACTCTCAGGGTCGATGTCTAATGTCTTCGCAGATAGGATGGAAATTGGAGCTATGCTGTAGCATGTCAAATCACTCAGTAGGTTGAGAAGTGACATGTAGAGAAGCATTACCCATCGAGAAGAGTAAACCTTAACATTGGGAAGATTCTTTCCAGTCATTGCCTCCTGTTCACCGGGATCCTTGCAGTCCAAACAAGAGAGTTGTGATCCTCTTCTGGATATCCTGCGCTCAATATCCTCTTCGTCGGAATAAGCAAGACTTTGAAGATTACTTTGGGGTGTTTGGGTACCTGGTGACTTCGCGAGCGGCGACCTTTCCTCGACTTCCGGCTCGCCAAATGCACCTCGTGGACTGCTGATGAAGCTCCCTTCTGATACAGATGCAACTGAGCTGGCAATCCAACCTTCCCTCAAGTTGGATAAGAAAGAAGAGTCGTGATGGGGACGTGGTTTTGCTGTAGAATGTGCAGTTGCTGCCAACATGGCTCTCTGTGGAGAGGCGTAAAAGCTTCTTACTGGACTTGGTGCATTCATACTAGACGAAGAATGTGGAAGGATGGAATTGGCATGGTGGCCATCAACAGGAGCATGTCGTCCAGATGGAGGAGAGGATGCCGAAGCTCGTCTCAATTTAATAGACAGCGAGTACGCACTGAGCTCATTTGCTATTACTTGATCATCGACAGAGGAGAGACTTCCATGACTATAAGGAGTGGAAGTTTGACGGGTTGGACTTGATCTGTGTACATCGCCATCATCCTCGCCCTGATCAGAATCTGAGAATCTCTTTCCACTTGTTGAAGAATCTTCCTCTGACATTGTAAGTTTTACTTGAATGGGATGTCGTGCAGCAGCAGTTTCCGCCGAAGGAGGAGAAAGTGGCAAAGAATTAGATCGCATGAGCAAAGGTGGAGTAATATCTTCGGAGGGTGCTAATGCAACACCTTGTGGATATTGATAGGCGTTTGGATATAAGTGAGAATTCGATATTGGTGGTGGATGCTGGTTGTGGTGGCTTTGAGGTAGAGCTCTGTTTGACCTAAAGTAGGAAGATTCTCCATCATCTGATGAATCAGAAGAGGAACTGAAAGAATGGCTGGCACCACCGCGGCAGGAACTCAACATGTGCACATCACTTTGGCCAGCACGACTGTCGGTGGTAGTACTTCTAGCATCTGTCCCCAGCACACTTGTACCATATGTAACCGAGGATACATGGCTCTGCTCCGTAGCTTGGCTACAAGTAGAGCCTGGATAAGTAGCCCTTGGTGGAGAATATTTTGCATTGCCTCGTTTCTCCCTTTTTCGGTCATTTACAACATTGTGCAGCTCGTCTCCCTTTTGAAAAACTCTCTTTACTTGGCGATGATATAATTCGTCTTCTTCTAACGATGACGAATCATCAGATATATAAGAATCAGAACTTAGAACTCGACGCAATGATATAAGCGGAAATTCTTTTTCTGCTGGTGGAGGTGGCGGTACGCCCACAGAGGTAGTAAGATTCCCATCAACCGATTCCTTTTGCGCCATCCCCGTTGGACAAGGAGTCTTAACAAGATCGAATCCATATGCATCATACTCATCATCGTCCGGAGTACGAGGATCGGTATACAAGGGGCTCGATCGGGGTTGTATTTTAGTTGAGATCCTAACCTTCCCAGCATCAATCTCTGTATTTGGAGCAGTGGTTCTAGCCGGTGTTCTTGGATTTGTTTTGTCATCGCTTCCTACATCAGAAGATCTATCTGCCGCAGAATCGTCAGAATGCTTCGTTAAAATGTCACCGAAACCCAAGTCATCTCCCCCTGGTGACGTTTTCCCAATCTCTTCCTTGGATGATATGGGTTTGAGTTTAGGGCGTAGTTTCTTTTTCTTTTTCTTACCTGCATCAGAAGCCTCTTCGTCTGCAGCAGAATTGACAGGTGATGTATCTCTTGCTGCGGGCAAAAAATTACTAAACAAATCATCTCCTGGTGACATCTTACCAATCTCATTTGGGGATGATATGGGTTTGAGCTTTGGTCGTATCTTCTTTTTCTTCTTTTTCTTTGCTGTGGTTGGGTCGATGTTCTTGGATGTGTCACCAGGGTCATCAGCAATGCTGTCACCAGAGGCGTCACCCATAGATGGCGACTCCTGGGACTGGGACTCGTCTCCAGCGGAAGAGAGAGACGCGGAGGTGGTCATTATTTCCCTCTCTAGTGCGTGCTTTTCTATTGATAAATTTCTACCTTGATCAACGACTGACGATGTTAGCATATGTGTCATCCACATGTGCCATCATGCCAGATGCTTCTCGTTCTTGTTGGGGACCACCAAATACCCATCGACCATTAGGAGCTGACTTTGTTCACCGTCCACTCTGCCCTTATTGCGTCTCTTTGCTCTCCCTTTTCTTGGAAAGTGTTCTCGTTGGTTCTGGCTCTGGTGGCTGGGGGCTACTGAGCGAGGGCGACCCGTTGAGTTGTCTGCTTTGTTTGGCCTTTTGTGAGTGATAGATGGCTGCGCCATTTTCCTGCCGCAGATTTTCTTTTGTTCTGCTCTGCCTGGCTATCTAGTGGGGGGGCGCCAATTGGGATTTATCGTAGATGGGATATATTGAGAGCCTCTCTCACACCTCACACTTCTCTACACACATTATCATCGCAACCCTGCTGCTGTCTCTCTCTAGAGAGAGAAGCAAATTGATGAATTTGGAATACTGAGGAGTTCAATTGTAGTCATATTATTATTTACTGCACAATACGGACATAATGTGAATGGACGTACAAAGATAAGTACAAGATGTCATCTGGAGATCACACACGTGGTGTAGCATGTAGCACCACACTTTCAATATACAGTGTGCTTCCCCTGCAGTGTCCCCGTGCATGAACACAGAGAAATTTATGTGCATCAACTCATTTGATTCTGCCAATTTGCAGTACCATTGTTTATGAATACAAAAAATCCAAATGCCTAAAAATGTGTGCAACCAACTTGGGCCTTGTCATCATTGAAAGTGACAGAGATTCTGCACATCACGTTGCTTTGCGTTTGCAACACGAACTCTACACATCAGTATCTTGCGTCATCAGGATGGTAGAAAGAAGGCATTCATGATTCTGTATCCTTATCCAATACCCTAGCCCTTGCCCTTGAAATTGCACCTTTTCGGTATTGGCTCATTCCCCTCATTGCTCCCTCTTCTGGATTCCAAGGACGGAATTCTTTTTTCTGAACCCACTTGTTCTGCCCAGTACCGACTGTCGAGCTTCTTTGACCATTCCTGTCTCCAGTGGCCAGATACTCTCCACGACCTGCAGATGTACCTCTTCCATCGGGATGACCCAACGAGGCCACGCCCCACTTGCGCTTGACTGATTCAGCTGGTTTCGCGGGTCTCTTTCTCATTGCACCTGCAACGTCCGTCCGATCTTGGGCGATCAGGTCTCCACTGCGCCATATGGCAAAGGACCATTCCTCCCACAAATCAGTTCGATGCGTTCCTGTATTTTTGTTATTCATAAGTTTGTCGTAAGCTTCTTTGACGACACGAAATTGGTTCAATGCCACAGAGGGATCCAGTTTTGATACGTCGGGGTGTAGTTCTCGGGCAAGACCGCGATAGGCATCCTTGATTTCAGTGGCTGTAGCGCCCCATGTGAGGCCAAGTGCAGCATATGGATCAGACTTTTTGATTTGGTCAGTGTTGGTAAAATAAAACCGGTTTTGTTGTGCACATGAAATCATGTTGGTATTGCAGGAGAAGGTCCCATGAGCGCCATGGCCACGTAAATGTGTGATGCACTTTTTCACCCCTGACTTCTTCAACCGCGAACAACGCCGGATGGCAATCATTTTCTTGTGCAAGTTTGTATTATTCTGATATAACAGGAGTGCGAGACGTTGGTGCTATCCTTGATCATTGATGCTAACCTCGCGTCAGTGGATAAGAAGAGAGAGAACAACTGATATGCACCAAACTCTCACGAAGGCTAGTCCCGGTTGCTCTCTAGAGAGATGAGTCAATCAACGAGAGAGAGCATTGATATCACCCGAAGCGACGAGGTGATGTGGAGGCGTGGAGGGTGGATGTGGAGTGTGGAGAGTTTCAGGTTTCGCTCGGGTTTCATTGTTGTTCTTTTTTGGCGCGAAGTACGTGGCGGGTGGGTGGCGGGTGGCGGGAAGGAGTGGTTGCGTGTTGTTCTTGCGTTAAAAGTAAAAGTAAAAGCAAGTTGCAACACATGCATCATGCCGTGAGTACTGAGTACTACATTCGTAGAGTTCTCGGTTCTCGCAATCAACGACCCACCATGCTCCATCTGTCAGAAACCCATGATCGTATGTTGCAATGGTTGATGTAAATGATA
>JALLBF010000566.1:0-13219 GCA_036939945.1 Thalassiosira sp. AJA248-18
GATACGCATTTGTTTCACAACAACTGTACAGCTAACATAGTACCTAGAGAGAGCCGAGATGAGAGAGAGAGAGAGCGAAGCCCTCTGATCACGCTCTGATCTGGTTTGGTTCTTTGCCGGTTCTTTGTTATGGATTCGTCCATGATAGAGATATCACTATGTAGATATGATGTAGAGGCGGGCGGGAGATATCGTAGATATCTACCCCTCTCTAGAGATGAATGACGTCAGCTGGATTTGCTGACAACTCGAAACTCGCTCGAAGCTCCATCCTCTCGCTCAGCCATGATTTTGCCATCAACGCCATCACCAAAAATTACTGATCACAAAAACTAAAGTATTCGACCATGAAGATTTCCGTCCCCCCAGCCCTATTGTCCATCCTCCTCCGCGGTTCAGCTACCACCTGCGCCAGTGCCTTCACCCTCGGCAGATCATCAACCTCTCTGCTTCCATCTGCGGCAACGCGATCGGTGTCATCATCATCCTCGTCGATTGTTATCAATAGCCTACGCCTACGCGGAGGAGACTCATCATTAAACATGTCCGCCAATAAACGCCCCTTCAACACCTGGACATTTGACAAGCATTGCGAGACTATGGATTGGACTCCTGCTCCGGAGGCCTCCCTTTCTGCCGTTGCTGCTGATGATGATGAGGGCGCTTCTGTGGATGATGCCGATTTGGTCATTGTTGGAGTGTTTGCTCCTGCCAAGGACGAGGATGCTGAGGAAGCAGATGGCGATGAAGAGAAGGAGATCGATCCCATTGCATTCACGGGCATAGCAGCGGACATGGATGAAATCCTAGGAGGGGCACTGACTGAATTGGCAGCGGAAAACTCCAAGGCATTTCAGAATGGCGGCAGTGCTGGGACGATGACTCCTGCCATGAGGCTCGTATCGCCGGATGGGTCGATGACGAAGCGATTCATTCTTCTAGGACTGGGTGCCGAAGACAAGGACAAGGATGTCGAATCCGCCACCATCATGAAGGTGGCTGCGGCCGTCTCGTCGGCTTGTCATGATCAAAAGAAGGTGTCCTCGTGCAACATTCTCCTTCCCTCGAAAATTGAGGGCGACACTGCATTGACCGACTTCTCGACAGCGTTCCACTCCAACCTCTACGCAGACAATCGCTACCGTACCGGTAAGAAGGTGGAACTCAAAGCAGAAACTGTCAAATCGGTAACACTCTTCATGGAAGGTGGTGTCTCCAACACTGCCGCATCGGCCATCACCACGGGAGCACAATTGGCCAAGGGCGTGTCCCTCACCAGGGATATTGTCAATGCTCCCCACAATGTACTCAACTCGGAAAGTTTGGCTGATACGGCCAAGCGAATTGCTGCCGAGAGTGGCGGGAGTATTACGTGTGAGATTTTGGGTAAGGAGGAGTGCGAGGAACGTGGGATGGGGGCGTATTTGGGTGTTGCGAGGGGGAGTGAGACGGAGCCGCAGTTTATTCATTTGACTTATAAGCCTAGTGGAGATATCAAGTGAGTGATTTATTGGGGCCACGATTTGTACTGAAATTGAAAATGGTTATGTTGCTTCTTGAAATCTCAAACTGGTTACATGTTCTTGAAATATATCCCATCCTGGCTGACAATTTGTTGACTCATCCATGTCCAACATCTCTTGCATTCCCCATATTACATCATGTGTATTACTCACCCTACATCATAGGAAAAAGGTTGGCATCGTAGGCAAAGGACTCCTCTTCGACACTGGTGGGTACAACATAAAAGTGGGCATGATGGAACTCATGAAATTCGACTGTGGTGGCGCAGCCGCGGTGCTCGGAGCGGCACGATCAGTCGGCGACACCAAACCCGAGGGTGTCGAGGCTCACTTTGTCGTTGCCGCCTGTGAGAACATGATCAATGATCGGGCGGTCGTCCCTAGTGATATCCTCACGGCATCGAATGGAAAGACTATCGAGGTTCTGAATACCGATGCGGAGGGCAGGCTCACCCTTGCGGATGCGTTGGTGTTTGCGGATAAGGAATGTGGGTGTGAGAAAATCATTGAGCTATCCACGTTGACTGGTGCTTGCATGGTTTCTCTCGGGAAGAAGGTTTGTGGTGTCTGGACAGATGACGACGATTTGGCCAAGGATCTTGCAGACATTTCAAAGCAGACTGGTGATAAGTCGTGGAGAATGCCAATTGAGAAGGAATACGCAGAGCAGCTCAAGAGTAAGATTGCCGATATGACCAATCTTGGGGGTCCTTATGGCGGGGCCATAACTGCGGCTTTATTCTTGACAGAGTTTGTGGATAAGAAGAAGCCATATGCTCACATTGATATTGCGGGGCCAGTTTGGGATGATAAGGAGGGTGCTACTGGTTTCGGTTCCAAGCTTGTTACCGAGTGGGTGCGTAGGCAAGGTGAATAAGGATATATCTCTAGGATCGAACATATAATGTACCTATGGAATATGGAAATGACTTTATTTGTTTCCAGAGACGTCATTTTTTCTAATCAGAACTGTTGATGAACAACCTATTTCTTGCAGGAACACATCCTTTGATTGTTGATGGTGCAATAACATATTGATATTTGCTAGGACAAAAAAGGGTCAGGAGGGAAAAGGTTTGTTAATCAAGAGTGGTGTTGCTAGATGGGTTTGGAGCTAAGCTGAGTCCATGGAGAAGGGCCCTTTTAGAAAGGAGGTATGCTAAGCATGGTAGACGAGCTTCCTGTGCCCGGCGTTATTGACGATCAAGAGTAAGTTATTCCTTCCCTGCTTGTCGATTACAATCACTTGAGTCTGGGCTATGCTTGTGATTCTGTTTCTGTCAAAGATACTCATCTTGCACTTTCCATCAATTTTTTTGCTCCCGCTGACCGCTGACCCTGCCATGCTCACAACCTCAATCAATTGCGATTGACTACACAATTAACAAAGCAACAATGGCAAAGTCAGAGGAGGATTCACCCCGCAAACCAATTCGTCATGCTCGTAAACAAGGGCTAACTGTTCATTACATGAGCAAAAGAGAGCTTCGCGACGCTGTTAATGGTTTTCGTGGATGGAAACAAACAATTGAAGAGTCTAGGACGGCGCTTCAAGGGTCAAATGAAGGTGCGAGTGAAACAAACAACTCGCCCGAACTAGAACGCCTTGTCAAGGAACAAACGAAGACGATTTCGGATCTGAAAGATGCTCTGCGAGATACGAAGAAGCGCCATGAATCAGCGATGATGGACGCAGACCACCTAGCCCTAACCCGTTTGATGGATACGATCCAACGGGATGAACTACTCAAGGAAAGGGATGAGCGGATCAAGGTTCTAGAGGCACAGCTGGAAAGCCAAAAGAGTGACATTGGCGCATTCAGCGAGGAGTCCCGAAAAGACAAGGAGAGTATCAACTCTCTGGAGCAATCGATTCGTTCGAAGGAGGAGCAACTTCAGACAATCGAGAAAGCGGCAGAAGAGTCGGAGCGTGTGCACAAACATCAACTGGAAGAATCGAAAGCATCATACGCGCAGTTGTTAGCGGAATTCGCGAATTTACAAGATCAGATGGAAAGCTTGCGAACCAGCAGTTGGGTGGATATTAAGTTGCTAAACGAGTCTTTAGACGCAGCGAAAGAAGCGGCAGAAGAGTCTGATCGGGAGCACAAAGAGCTGATGGCGTCCATGAATGAAGCGGCGAATGCACTGCAAACGGAGGTGAACAAGTCGAAGGCAGCCTATGACAAAATGCAAGCCGAGCATACAGCAGAAGTGGAAGCCTTGGAAGAGGAGGCACGACAAGCCAAGCGGGACACCGAAGCACTGGCAGATGCAAATCAATCTCTTGAGAAATCCATCCAAGCCTTGAAGGAAGAATCAGAAGAGTTTGGGCGCGAACACAAAGTGCGACTGGACCAATCGCAAGAAGTGTGTGATCAGTTGCTAGCGAAGCAAACAGCTCTTGAGAGTGAGTGCAAGAATCTGGAGGGTGTGATCAAGTTGAAAGACGAGGAAAGGAAGTCATTTCGGGAGGAACAGCGAAAGTTTGTGTCTGGTCTAGATTCATCAATGAAAGATATGCAAGAGAAGAACCTTTCCCTGCAGCGTGGGTATGAAAAGCAAATGGCGTCCATGAATGGATTGATGAATTCACTTAATGAGAAGGTGGAGCTGAACGAGAAGGATAAAGCATCAAAGGAGCGGGTGAGTAAATGATATGTCAATAGCTTTGTTTTTCAGCATTAAGGTGTGCTTACATATCAGTGAATCGATCATATTCTCCCTAGGCAATTGAGCAATTGAGGACCAGCAACGAAGAACAGCTAAATCAGATCAACGAGAAAACCAACAAGTGTGATAGCTTACAATGTGAAGTACAATCGCTTGAGCAAAAGATCCAGTTGATGAAAGCAAATGAGGAGGCGATCTTCGGGTTGCACAAGAAGGATGCAGCTGCTCAAAAGGCGGTGAGTTTGGAGTGTAGATTAGTCCATCATAGAATGATAATTTGAGAAACCATGAAAGAGCTCAAATTTACTTTCTTCAATAAATTCAGGTTTCGGACAAGATGAAGACCAAGATTGAGGAGTTAACTGAAGATATCAATTCACAGAAGATGGTCACTGAGAGTCTACATGGCCAACTCAACGAAGGTGAGCTATTGGTGTGGTTCATTTAGTGAATAACAACATCATGCATGCTCATTTTCATTTGAACATATTAACAAATTTACTCTACAAAGGCCTCAAGTGTAAGACCGCGATGCAGCAGCGAATTGCTTTCCTCGAGAAGAAATTGGAGCAAGTTCAAGCTGTTTCATCTCCTATCACGAAGATGGCCGGGCACAAAAGCTCGACTGGAGAATCTAATAACAACATTGAATCGTCTGAGATTGATACCACCGAAGACGAGGTCATCGACTTGTTATCTTCCAACGAAGACAACCGGGATCACGAATGTGATGCAGCAGCCAGAACCCCCACCACTAAACGGAATGGTAGCAAACCGCCAACTGTTGACACGGCCAGCACAGAAATAGCAGGCATTCAGGCAAGTTCGGACGCAGCAAACAATGCAGGCCAATCCGATACCTTGTCAGATCGTGGTAGCAGTAAAGCACCCACAGCGCCCAACACGACCGTCTGCGATGAAACGGCAACCATTCAGGAGAATTCGGACGTAGCAAACAAAGCGGGGCAATCCACTGCATTTTCGAGTGATTTGTGGGACGGTTGTAGCCCGAACGGGAATTGTAGCAGGCACGGTAGCCCCTCTTTAATGGCACCAGCCCCAGGGACTCACACTGATGGCGCCAATGTTAGCAAACCCGCCGCCATTGAAAAGTTAGGAAACAAAGAGAGCCAGGTTCCTACCTGGAACACTTCGTTGGATGATGGTGGCCACAGTTCCAAGAGCGAGAACACCCAGAATCGTAGCAGCCTCAGCAACCTTAGCGCCCCAAGTCCAGCGACAAGTGAGCTAGAGAGTGAGCACTTTCAGCGAGACCCAGAACGCAACAATGAGGATCGCAATGTTGAAAGTGAGGCAGCTGGACAAAAGTTGTCGCAGCAAGTTTCATTTGATGCTGATAAAGATGCAGACACAAAAGCAGAGGTTTCTTCGCACCCAGTCTCTGGCCAAAAGGAGGGAATGGAGGTCGTTGATCTTACGGCGGAAACAAGCAGTAAACGAATCCAAAGAAAGCGCAAAGTTCCAGATCTGTTTACTCCCAGCACTAAAGAAGAAAGGGCTCAAAGGCTCAACGCACCAAAGGATCGGCCAGCTCAACCCAAGAGAGGGAGAAAGTCGAGAAAAAGCGTGACTCGACGTCTTCAAGATTCGCAGCGAGAAGCTAAGGCAGTGTCCACAAAATACTCTGTCGGGTGGAAATTTAGGAAATGGTTCCCTGCACCATACAATCAGGTGAGCAAATATCTTGGCGACATTATTTCAGTATGCCCAATCATGCCAAATTAACTTATATATTGCTGGCTCTTTTTTGTAGTGGTATGACGGAGAGGTGATTGAGATACTAGGCAGGTCTTCTTCTTCTAGGTATTGTGAGTACATGTTTCGTCATGAACCGATTTCTCTGAGTTAGTGATTATGCCCTTTCTTAACCATTTTGATTGCCTAAAAACAGTGAGGCGGTGCCGATACACTGATGGTAGCATCGAGGACTACACGCTACAAGAAATGAAACAACACTGTAAATTGAGGTCGTAGAAGGAGCCGGACGCTTTTATCAATATGTAGATCCAGCCATGCAAAACTGGCACTTCCGTGCATGGAGGATTGTTGAGGGAAATTTACTTATCAAGGGGAAACTGCTGTGTCTATTTTGGGTCTAGATTGATTTGTGATACATGTTATAGCTATGATTTAGTTCTTTTATGTATGTGATTCTGCCAAAGGCGTAGAACTGTGGCAAAGGCCTGGTTAAATCAAATTAAAGATTGAGGCACCTCTCTAGAGAGGTCCTACCATACCTTCGTATCTACTTTTTGATAGGAGCAGCATCAATGACCTATCTCATTGCATCCAGAGAATGCAACCAGTATGGTAGATGAGCATTGCTTTTGGTCATCGTGTGTAATGAAGATGGGTTTCCTCATATTGCAGTTGCAAAAGCAGCTTCTTTCGCAATACGTTTTCTTTTGGGGTATTATATACAAATGTTGCCTTCGAAACTAACGAAGAGAACCGACCACTCGCAATGTTTCGTACAGATGTTCCTGAGTCAAACATTATTCATGTAAACAATTCATAGCATATATTTTATTATCTAAATGAAATGACTGATCAGATGTCATTTGGGTCATAGTTCGGATCAGCGCTGTCGCCAGTGTCTGGCGCCTCGCCACTGCCTTTCTTCGCTTTCTTCTTCTTACTCCGTCTCGGCGGACTAACGGGAAATGGAGTCTTGAGGAAATCATCGGTTTCCTCAACGCGGGGTTCAAAATTACCTTTTTCAGGCTTGGCCTTGCCTGGTAAAGGCCTTGATCCTAGTTCATGCTTCGGAGAGCCATCGGCCTGATGAACACAAAAACCATCAGCTGCGACGGGGGCTTTGTCGTCACCAAACCCCAGGATTGGAGACTTAGAACGATAAGCCAAAGCGAGCCACGTTACATAGAATTCAACTTCTCTTCTTTTCAGAGGACCAACAAGGCTTTCGGTGCTGAGGATAGCTGTCAACGCTCTCTCCAACGGCTCTTGATCATCATCTTCTTCCTTATCGTACTCACGGTTCCTGAGTGCTGCGCCAAACGCGGACAGACGCGATCGCCTTGCATCCTTGCAACGCCTCTCGGGGTCGCTATGGACAATTTTTAGCTCCTTCTCTGTCATTTCTGCTTCTACTTGACCCTCTTCGAGCAACGGTTCCCAATTATCTCCCAACTCGACCCACCATTCTGACCATCGCCATGCCCATCCAAGGGTGCGCATAATGTTCACAGCGGCATGAAATAGGGTAGACGCATGACTCCAAGTCATCGGGACACTAGCGTTGAATGTTTTGCGAGAGTTGCGATTGAGCTCAATCTCTCTCATATCTTCCAGCCGAGCACGGAAAACATAAGGACAATCGACATGGTTGAAACATTTCAATGAGAAGTCATCGTCGGATATAACTTCTAGCCCCGCCTGGCGCGCACATGTAACGTGGAATTTGAACGGTGTCCTCCTCCCGCCAGGAGCTACGCATCCTCTCATAGCACAATCCACTTTTGCGCCTGAACTCAACCCGCAGAGAGAGCATCGATATTGGCGACTGACATGGTCTTTCCCGTTAGACATGGCGCTGTTGGAAAAATCAATGAGAGTGTCTTGATCTTCGGTATTTGTAGTTTCACAAAGAGGATTCCACCTGTGATGAAAGAAATGAAGCGGCAAAATATTGAGCTGATAAAATCTGGATGTCAAAATCAATAACATGGACCGCAAAAGAAGTACACTCACATTCCACACAAGGCATGGCAGAATTTATCTTTGCCAAAAATTGATCGCTGAAATGCGAGCGATTTCCCCGGGCCCTTCCATGCCTTCATCGAAACTGGTCTTGCTATGGATCTCACGAGAGGGCCACCACTTTTGTTAGGGTGACTACACATATGGCAACGAGGTTCTTCGTAAAGTTTCAACTTGTTGGCATGTTGTTCAGTGAACCTACACACGAGGCACGTGGCATCCTCTCCTCGTGCAGGGTCTGCACAATCAGCATGGGAAAAGACTCCACATGTGTCACAGCGCTTATCGATGCTAGGATCTGCAGGCATTTCACACAAAGAACATTTAGCCCCATCGAGACTTGGAATTACTTTTTCAAAGAATTCTGAAAGATTCTCTTTGTCAGACCAATATTCCTTCCTCTCGCCTCCATTCATCTTGTTGAATGGCTTCAGGGGAACAGGCTCTGGAGGGTATGACTCGGCTATTGCAACCAGTTGTTCCGTTGAAAGGCTACCCTCTCGAATAGATTCTGGATCGACTTCGGAATGCTTTGGACAGGCCAAAGACCATGGTGGGTTATCAAGGGTCTCAGGGTCATAAAATCCCTCACAATTCTCGCCATGTTGAACAGAGCACTTGCCTAGTAATCTTGCACATGTCAAATGCATCCACTCTTCACACTCTTCGTCGCGACACTTATGCAGTGCACCAATACCACTCTTGCACAAAGTGCATATGGATCCTTGAATTTTGAAATGCGTCTTGAGTACCGTCAAATCCTCAATCTTATTTTTGAGTTCAATGTCCACATAATTCATACCTTGCCATTTCGCACACCCCACGTGAACCCACTTGGCTTTTTTTGTTGGTACCAAAGCCTGCACTTGAACAAAAGCGCCCTGCCTTCGAGGGCACAGTTCACATATGATCGGGTGCCGTGTGAGCTTGGCGGGTGGCCCATCCCTTCGCTTCGCAGCAAGGTATTCCTTATCAATTTCAAAGTGGGTGCACGTATGGCAAAAGTAGTTTCCAGACGGAATTTGGTCAATACCATAGCATCGTTGGTGGACTGCAACATTGCACGCATCGCAAAATATGATTTGGTTGTCTGGCGTGACCTCTCCGTCAAAGCAAACGTCACAGACAGCGTCCATGTCTTGGTCGAGCTGAGCCTGCCATGCCAATTCTGCATCATGCAACCGTTTTTGCACCGTCTGGTAATCTTCTAATATTTTCTTTTCGCGCTCCATCTCGGCTCGGCGGCCACCTGTAGCGAAGGCTGTATGCTCCTTGTATGCTTTGGATAGGATTCCACGAGAAGTAGTTTCAATGGATGACTCAAGCGAATTGAGCTTGGTTTGCTTCTTCTTGAGTTCGGCCAAGAAGATGTCATCCGAAACCTCATTCGTGTCTGACATGTCCTTATTTTCCGCCTCTGACGGGGCTGCATCTCGTAGAGGAAATAATCTCATGATATTCCAATCAGCAGAAGTGTCAATACTGGACGGGTCAATTGGATTCAGGGCCTCCTTTTCTTCTTCTCCCGAGGCTTTTGACACTGAGATTAACTGGGCATTTGAATTCCTCATTAGGCGAACATGTGCCTTCGTTGAGCGAGCTTGGTCAATATTTGAATTGGAGAAGACGCCGCCACGCAGTCGCGCCATTTCTTCCGACGCGTTGGCTACACTGCTAAGATTCACAATCATCCTTTCACTGCTCACATCAACCCTTTGCTTCTGACCCACCGTCGACTTCAAACTCTCTTCGAGGAGAAGGATAGCATACTTGAAATGGCACTTGTGGGTATCCAAAACAAGCGGAACTGTGGATGCATTATCACCCGCCAGCGTCCTGCCTCTACTAACATTACTCATTCGAAAATATTTTGTAAGGAATGGTACAAGTGCCGAGGGCGAATCCATCATTCCATACCAGATACCCGCCCTTGCCGCATGGACCAATGCCAAAGATGTCAACAAAACCTTGGCCGTTTCCAAATCCCTCGGTGATGCCGTTGCTGCTTCACTACCACCATCAGTATCGTAGACGATGTTGTCAATGAAAATGACAAGCTCCGAGATTTTATCCGTCGATACATTGCCTGCTTTTTTCTTCTCTTCCACTCTGTACCAACAGAATCTGTATTGTAAGAACGCCACTAATGGAACATGGCCACCGCTGCTATTGCTGTCGCCAGATGATGATGATGATGGTGATGTTTCAGCTACGATGCAAAAATGACTTTGGCTCTGCAGGCACGTGGCTAGATCGTGCTTTGGGTGAGATTTCCATTGACACTGATTCAATACGAAAGTGTGCAAAACCAAGCATTGAGACAAAATAACGGATGCAGCTTTCGATGTAGAAATAAACGAGTCACGCAATGCTCACCTTTTCTGCCAACAATCTCAAAGCTTGCTCATCCTTTTCGGTACCAAAACGAAATGATACACCTCCTCCTCCTCCATCCTCCTTGACAAGCACACCTCGCTCTTTTGCATACTCCAAACATTGTGGCGACAATACATCATAAAATCCTTTCCCGGCATCTTTAAAGTCTTCCTCGTTATATCCCCGATACGATGATAGGATGTTCGCCCATAGTGGATCACAATACGTGAGGTTGAGATCATCGTACATGCCAGTGTCACTTGCTGCTGCTTGTGAACCAGGGTCAGCATCTGCTGCAGACGGAATTCCATGATGCTCACTACTCTTCCAAATGCGACTAACAAAGGAACCACTCTTCGGCGCCACCAACACATCGTTAACACAATCCACACACCTCCTCGCCGTCATCGGATCAAACACCCCCCCAAACTCCTGCCCAACCGCCTCCTCTGGCAAATCAAACCCCAACACCCGTGCCAAATAACTTACTGGATATGTATCCGGATCACAATACTGTATATTGGCCAAATTCCACAATTCACCCGCTTGCGGTACTTCCTCTATGGGGTGGGGTTCCGGTCCATCGGGGAATTGAGGCAGGCGTAATAATGGGTTGACAATGCGTTGGGGGTGTTCGTCGGTGGTGATTGTATATTGTTTTGGGAGGGGAGTTGGATCGGGGAGGGTGCGGATGTATCTATTTGAAGGTGGGCCTACTAGCCTGGCTGGAGACGGTGGAGGTCGTTGTCGTGGGTGCTTCATTCCGGTAGTGGAATGACCACCATCAGCAGTTGCAGTATTGATTGTTGTTGTTGTTGATTTGGAAAAGGATTGGTCTCCTGCTGCAGTCGCCCCACCATCCAAAGACTTGCCACCTCCTTTTCGGCCCTCGCTCTTTCTACTACCCCGAGATTTTTTCTTCTTTGGACCAACACCCGATGACGATTCGCTGCCACCCGCTTCTCCTCCTCCTTCGCTACTCTTGCTCTTTCGTTTCTTTCCCTTCTTTTGCTTCTTCTTCAATGATTTCTCCAAATCAGCTGATATGGTCGGTGGTGGCTTATTCGGGAATACCATGGGTGGTGCCATGGTGGGAAATATTCCGTTCATTGCCTCACTCGATGCTGCTACTGAGGCGGCTGTGGAGGCGGTGTTGGTGGGATAGCTGGTGCTACTGCTACTCAAAGTATTCTCCTTCTTCATACCCAGAATAGTCTCCTCCAAACCAACCACATCATTGGAAGGTGCAGCAGCTATCCGGTCGATAATGTTCCCTTGGAAGGTTACCCTCTTGTCGAAATCCATGCTGCTTTTGGTAGTATTGCCATCGTCTCCCGTCTGCTGGGGGTGGTGTAACGTTGCAGTTGTTGTAGTAGTTGCCAAGAATTGAATCTCATTTGGCTCGTCCTCTGGTGGTGGTGGTGGTGGTGGCGGTAGAACATCAGTTGGTGTTTCCTCCGACTTGGAATTTTCATAATTTTGTCGTACGCTTGCCAGAGATTTTAGAGATTTACTCGCCCGTTGACCGCCGCGGCCCGCCTTGGCTGCTCTGGGGGAAGGACCACCACCTCCTTCTCCTCCTTTGAGGGAAGCTTTGGATACCACTTTTGGAGGAACACCTCCTTTGAGGAGGGAGGCTTTGGGTACAACTTTTGGAGGACCCTTGGAATTGCTGTTGCTGCTGCCGCTTTGCTTTTTAGTACTGCCATTGACAATAATGTGTGATTTGGTCGTCGTCGATTTGAACTTGGGACCGCTCCGTGGCTGCATGCTGTTGTTATTGTTGTTGATGTTGCCATCCTCCTTCTCCCCCCCCTCCTTCTTCTCTTCGGAAGATTGAATAATGGACGGTTCTTCCAACTTGGATGCGAGTGCCTCGCCTGATGCAGCGGCGGATGCGGTTGGGTTGGTTGGGTTGGTGGTGGGACTACTGGTGCGTAGCCAGCTGTTTTCCTTTCGGGGTTCTTTCTGAGCCATTGATTTTTTGGGGGTGCTGTTGGACGATGGGTTGGTGGTGCTTGGAGGTGGCGGCGGTTTTTGGGGTGGCGGTTGACCTTCTTGCCGCGGATGATGGTGTGGTTCTGACATGGCATTGGGGGGGAGGAGGACAGAAGAGGAGCCGCCGTCGTCCAAATTTTCCGCGTCCATTTTTTGGGAGGCTTCCATAGCAGTCGCGGCTCCGCTTAATGGATTAGTCATCGGTGGGCTTGATGATGGCGACGGTGACGGGTCGTTGTCATTGTCACATTGCATTGGATCCAAAGACGATGATGGGGGCGCCGCCGCAGATGAGAGAGCGGTATTTTTGGCCATATTATTGTTATCCGCCGTGGACGACATGGCGGAGTGAGGGTCAACAACAACGGCAGTGCCGGTGCTATCCGGAAGGCAGGAAGCCATCATGTGTGGATTCCCCTATTTTTTTAATGGAATTGATCCACTGGAGGGGAGAGAGATGGGAACGATGAGACAGCAATGCGCCAAATTAAATATTGGCGCGCCGACGGATGCTGTCGTCCTACCCGAAAAACAATCAACAATGACGGCAATAAAATGCGGTGGGGTCTCCTATTTTTGTTGAGGGTCGCTATGAATGGTTCGAGGGCGTCATTTCCGTCGGCATGGCAACGGCAATCCCTCGCTCGATCGGTCTATTATTTTTTGGGAGTGGTGGGGGGGGGGTCGCTCGATCGTGGTCTACCTACGACGCATTTTATTTCCCATCTTCGATTTTCCATCTGTTGGCTCGAGAGGTCTTGGTTGGATGTCTGATCGGTATTGCCAAGGGTTTTAGCGGGCATGCGCTCGGTCTGTCAATGTTTTCAGTATCTTCCAATATGTGTTATTCTCTCTTTTAGAGGGGCATTTAGACATGTCTGATTACTCCCTGAATTTGCCCCCTATTC
>JALLBF010000583.1:0-11470 GCA_036939945.1 Thalassiosira sp. AJA248-18
CATAATGTTTGTTTCGGCTAATATCAAATCAAAACAGAAGCCATTATTTTACATTCGATGGAAAATTCAACAATTAACATGGTAGGTGTATCGACTTGGCACCAGAAATAGACGATACATCCACTTTTCTTATATTTGTCTCTGATGCATCTCTCAAACCATATGTCAATTGTACCAGTCATGTTCTCTAAAAGCAGCATTCATTCAAAAGGAGCTGCCCAAGCTCCTTGAGGAGCGCCAACTTCCCGGAGAAGAAGTTCTCATACAAGTTCTCTACTAGAACCAGTTATTACCTCTAAAAGCACGATTCATTTCTTCAAGAGCACGATCCGTATCTCGTCTATTTTGGTTTAGGAGAAGATCTAGGGCTTCTTGGGCTTCTTGAAAAGCAGGGTGCTCTTGGCGAACATGCTCCACTCGCCCATTGGCCACCATACCATTCTGACCTGGTTGGTTGACGACGGGCACAAAACCATTGTTGTCTACTGCGTTAGGTGGAAGGAAAAGACGAGGTGCTGCTTCTTGGCGGAGAAGCTCCTCTCGAGGATCTTCTCTGAGAATTCGAGGAGCATGCTCTTGTTCTCGACGAGGAAGGAGAAGACGTTCTACTTCTTGACGAAGACGCTCTGATTCTTGACGAAGACGCTCGAATTGGTCTTGTTCTCGACGAGCATGATCATACTCTCGTTGTTGACGAGCATACTCTCGTTGTTGACGATCACGCTCTCGTCGTTGACGATTACGCTCTCGTCGTTGACGATCACGCTCTCGGTGTTGACGATCATGTTCTCGTTGTTGGCGAGCACGCACTCGTTCTCGACGGGCACGGTCCAGTCCTTCTAGGATTCCACCATTAGGAGCGGGAGGTTGATTGACCACGGGCCCATTGATACGTACATCTCCATTGACCACTCCATGTTGACCTACGTCATGGCCATTAGCACGATCATTCTCTCGTTGTTGACGATCAAGCTCTCGTTCTCGACGTCCGAACGCCATTCCTTCTTGGATTTCACCATTACGAGCGGCAACGCGCCAATTGATCCCTCCAAAAAAATTGTGACCTAACTCGCCAAAGTCATGGCCATTGATACGCACAGGAGCTGCTTCATCGTTAGGTGGACCAAGATTGGGACGAGGGTCCCCGCGCGCTACATTGGGTTGAGGCGGTGGCACTGCTTCTTTACCGGCAGAAGACTCCTTCTTTGGAGGAGAGTCAAGTATAGATATGATATCCTTTTCATTGTTGATGCCCGCCTCCGTGAGAACCTTTCGCCCAGCGACCTGGCGTCTGTCTCTGTCAATCATCTCCATTGCTTCAGTGCTCGTCCATAGCCTGCATGCATTCCCACAAGTGCAGTGGTTGGTTCCGGGGAGTAATTCGTGCTGGCAGAAGTGTGTGTAGTCCGTAACCTTTTCTTCGCACAGGTAACAGCTCAACTTCCCGCACTTGCAGCGGATCTTGTTACAGCCGTCACTCTTCATGTACTCTTGGTTGCAATGAGGACAGAAGCGTTTACACGCTTGAGACATGGCTTCGTGTGTTTGATGCTTGGAGTCTTTAAGGAGCACTTTTTCCTTGCGTGCGTCTTCGCACGTCTTGTTGTCGTGGACGACATCATTGCAACTTGTACAGTAGTTGCAATTGCATTCTGGGCAATTAATCCAAGGGTACGCTTGATCAACAAATCCAATGTACGCGCACTTGGGACAGGTCCTAATAATTTGCACGAAATGAGAGTGAGATGCACGCAATTTAGGCGACCTTTCATGTTTACCACAACTTACCATTCATTGCCAAGTCCGGCTTCCTTCACCATTTCACGGAAAACACGATCGTTCATTCGATCCTTCAACCTGGGCGACAAGACTCCATCTTGATCAAGTGTTTCGTTTGGGTATTTGTGTACACATTCAGCGTCAGCAATGCACTTGAAGGTGACACTATCATTCCCATCTAGCTGTTCAGAGACAAAGTGGTTGATACATGTTTTGCACACAAAATGCCCACTTCCAGCGCTGCATTCCATCATTTCCGACAATAGGTAATCTGCATAACAGCAAAGGCATTCCAATTCAAGCTCCGGGTCTTTGGCATCATCGACTTTTTCTTCGGCAACTTTTTCATCAACAAAGCGGTTGTTCTGTTTCGTGTTCAACTCGGGGATATCAGCGATTTCGTCAAGAAGTCGCGGATTGGTCAATTGAAAAGTCTTCTCTGGACGCTTTTGTTTGATAAAGATTTTGATGCTTTGAGGAAACCCGTCAAAGTGGCCTGCGCCATCACCATCGATAGTGCCGTGCTTGGACATGACATTGGTTAGGGAGTTAAATGCATCTGTGAACTTGAAATCCGAGGAGCGAATGATAGCATCAATCGCAGCACAGGAGATTCTTTGAAACGAATTTTGGAGAGTCAACCTGGCTTGATAAGCGTATTGTTTATTCTGTTGGAGTGCCATTTTCTGATCTGTTCATGTGGTGGCAGTAAAATTTATTGAAATTGATTCAGTTGTGATGTTGTTGAAAAGTGTAGCTTCTCGGTGAAAATCAACAGACATGTCGCGTGGCGTCGTCCAGTCAGAAAACATAGTCCACGATATGTCACTATGCATCTTAACTTCAAACAGCTAGCTCCTTTCATATTCCGTCACTTTCCATTTTTTCTGGCGGCGCTTGCATAGCATGGTGTTCGGCATATGATTTTTATTTTGTTTCTCAAACCAAGTCGTCGCAAGATCACACGCCTACTTTATTGTAACTCATGCTCCAAACTCCCTATCAGCAATAGCAGGACTTTCTACTCTTAGCTTCTATCGCTTCCCCCACAAAAATGAAATGTATAAACCCAAATACCATCCTCGTCGTCCTCTTTCACCAGTTCATACACAAATCCTTTTTCTACTGCCTTCTCCAACACGAGTTCTATACTGATAGGTACCTGAGTTCTTCTAGCATATGCCATGACAAACACGCCTCCCTTTTCACCATCACTTGGTTCTTTTAGCAATGCCTGGATTGTCTCCCATAGCGGATCAACAATAACAGCAGAATATATGATATCCGACGCTAATATGACATCATACTTTTGATTGCCGGCAATGTTTTCCAAGAATAATTCGGATGAAAATTTCCCCCATATCAACTGATGACACGATACTGTACCATCATCATCACCACTCTCAGTACTCCGATTTCTCTCCACATTTTCTCTCAGATGGACCAACGCATCGCTATCGCCATCGGTAATGCATACTACTGAATTAGAAGAAGCAGCAGTACTCCTCCAAGCCAATATACCATTTAGACCTAATCCAGCACCTATTTCAATTATTCTCTTATCCTGAAAAAGTTGTAGATTTTGCATTTGATATTGGCACAAGTAGTTTGATGCCCGCCAGAGAGTAAGGCCAGTTGATTGCCATACTTCATCGGCGTCTGTTTTGTAGCCACGTATTTGAATGTCTATGACTTTGTTCTCATCATCACTTGAAGTTGTTGGATCATCTGGGCGCTTGAATTGGAATGAAAATATCTCGAACGGATCAGGATCCCTAAAAATGAAGAATGACAATGCAAAACGAATGAGATTAAATGTCTTGAGCAATACACGTGTCATGAAAAACAATTTCGCCGTCTCACTTGAATGGATCGACCATATAATCCTCATCGTCATCGGATTCCTTGTCAGCCTCATTGGCGGCTGCTTTTACATGGAGACCACCCTCCCATCGAATGGCATCATCGGTCCATTGGACTTCTTCCATTGATGTTTTATCTTGCGTCTCCATCGTGGGGTGGGGTGGGCTGCGTTGCTTTGGTTGGTGGGTGTTGTTTGTTGTTGTGTGTCTTGGCCCGACCTGCGGGATGGGCCTCTTTGACTCATATTTGGCGGGAGCGCCGAATTTATTTGGCGGGAAGGTGGGGCTTACACGAATAAACAACACACCAACAGCAAGCAACAGGCAACAGCCAACAGCCAACAGCCACCTCCAACACAAAAACACCGACCTCCAATCTCAATCCGACTTCCGCGGCATCGCCTGCGTTCTGCATTTCAACAATTTACGTTACTGGTGGTTGGCGGAGTCCTCGATAGTATTCGTCAGTCGCTGTGCATCCTACGGCCTGGTGGACCGTTCGATATTTGTGACCATTATTTGATGGCTATTTTGGCTGTATCCCCTTTTGTCTTGAGTTGTTTGCAGTGGCATTAATTGCAACGGGTAGTTGTGGGAAAATAAAGAGCCTCGTCTCGGTGTGTGCGTGCTTTTCTGAGATAATAAATTCAGCATGAGTGATGAAACGGCTGGATCCAATGGCGCCGCCGTCGAGGCCAAAGCCATCAAAGAAGATGCCAGTAGTAATCAGCCACCAACAGATGGTGGCGACGATAACAACCGAGCAGACTCCCAAGACACCAACGTCCTCCTAAGCCACGTCGTCCCACCTTCCCACATTTTAGCCGACGGGAGATTCATTCAATTGCCCCCGCCTTCGGAGTTGGAACGATCGGCGTTTTTCGAGCGAGCCGTGGCAGCCCATAACCTAATTTCAGGCGATGGAGAGGAAAAGGAGAAGGTTGGATCCAAATCATCCAACAACAAGAAGCGACAAAAAGATGGCGAGGTGGATGCTTCATCAGAAACTGCTGCTAGAGATGGAAAGAGGAAGAAAAAGTCTGCGTCGTCAGATGCACCGTTCGTGCACCCCCTTGCCATTGCCTCCGCGCGATTACGTGCCAAGGGCATGGACGAGCTCAGCAAGGCTATTAATTTGGGAGGATTGGTTGTTGGTGGAGATTTTTTTGGATTGACCAACGTTGTCAATCAGAGATTGACTGCCAAGAAAGATAATGCAACCGACGCATCAGCAGCGGGGGGAGATGGCAAAGGAAAGGATGGCAGCGATCACGTAGATCCATCTGTTGGCAATGATGGACTGGTAGACGAATCAATACTCCTAGATCAGCGCCTTCGTTCCAAGTACGTTTTGCGACGACGCCAATCCCAATACGACAATGCATCCACCGTACTATCTCGTCACGAACGACGACTTTCCTCCTCAATCTCTGTAATGCGCATCCTCGACAACCGGCTGCGGACGTTGCGGAAACGATGGCGTCTCGTGGCGCCCGAGCATGGAACGCGGACCGTGGGTCCAGTACGACCGAGGGAGGTGGTGGCGGTGGATGTGGAGGTTTATGATAGGGATCGTTTGGGTGGGGGTAGCCGTGCTAGTGCCGGCACGGGTGGTGCTGATAATAATATTCATTCTTCCATGGGGCGTATTGCGAGACGGGTGCCCCGGTTTGCTACGATGGAGTTGGATGATAATTACGATGTATCCGTGGACATAGTGGGGTTGAGGAATCGAATCAAGGGTATTGTAGAAGGCTTGAAGAAAGAGGACGGTGATTCTGTTGACGATAATGGTGTTGGTGGTCGGAATGGTACGACATCCATGGAAGTGGATCATCCAAAGGAGGAACAAACATCTTCGGTTGCAGATTCACCATGCAAAACAAAGGCAGAACCATTTGCAATAGCTGATCCAACGTTGGGAAAGATCGATCCAGATTTTGACCCCGATAAAGTGCCGTTGCTCACATTGCTATTTGAGATTGAAAAACCATCGACTGGATTTGCGGAGCAGGCGACGTTATCGTCGTCATTTTTGTCATCTACAAATAATGCTGGATCAGCTAACTCAGATGACAAGCGGCACATGCATCCGGATGAACGTGTCATAGAAGCTCTTCAACACTCGTTATTTTGTGCTTCTCTTTTTGAATCTATGAGAGCTGAAATCATCCCTGCATCAACTTCCAATGCTGTGACTGCCTCATCATCTCAACAACGACAAAAATCAGTTGCATGGTTATCGAGTGAGATGGAGGAATCGTTCTTGCCTCCACCATCTGTCATGGCGGGGGAAGATACTAGTCAAACTGCAGACATGCGATTGCTCTGTGTGATTCACTGCCACGAGGGGGAAGTTAAAGTCCAGTTAGATGATGAGTACTCACTTACGGTGAAATTAATTGAGGCTGGGACAGCATCGGCGGCGGCAGCAGTGCCAACAGATAATTCTTCCACTATGGGGGCTTCCATGAGCACGAAACAACCCAACGGTCACAGCAATGGAGTGGTGGACAGCGGCTCACAAAGCTCTACTCATCTTCGAACGCTTTGTAGGGCTCTGTTACTTCACTCTCAATCCCTGTATCATGAACATTGTGTGCAGACAAGGATGAGGAATGCTTCAGCATTAGAGGGGAAGGAGGAAAAGCCCGCAGTGGGGTTTGCAAGGACAAAAAAAGAAGCAAAGGCTCCATCTCCACACATTCTGCAAAGTTGCGTTGGACTGGGTTGTAAATTCATTTTCGAAAAGAAAGTACGGATGGTCCTGAAAGTATGTAAAAGTGAATGTTATAGGTACCTTATTCAAGTCCAGAGATGATGCTTCTAACACTAACATTTTTCTTGCATTGAATAGAGGCTCTCTCGATGGCTCGAAAAAGAGATGAGCTGCAATGATAAAATTGTGGTAGAATGGCTTCCACTAGCATTATTTGGCTCCCACTCCCGGTTTGCACTCCTGTTTCGGGGACTGTGCCTTGATATTGGAATTGATGGCGATGCACTCCGTGTAACACAAACTAGCGAGCATGGTGAGTTTAGGGCTGTTGGGTTTGGGTCGGAATTGGAGCTTGAATACTTCCTGAAGCTCGAGTTTCGGAGGGCACTTGCCAAAGGAAACGAATTTTACAGTAACGCATACTGAGAACCTCTAGAGCCTGATAATTTAATACTTTATCGGCCTTTACACAAAGATTGTTCTTTGCCTTTACACATGCAAAACTAATAGTTTTCGCCCAACCCCATTTGGTGAAAACTTCTGACCTGTATTCCCGTTAAGTCAAAAATCCATGGCAGTGTACCCTGGTGGAGGTGCATCATCATTTTCTGGTACTTCGGCTTCCTCGGCATCCATTGATGCTCCCTTCGTGGTAGAGGTTGATTCCTTTTGGGTGGAATCAGTGGACAACGCATCTCCAGCAGACGCCTTCGAGCCATCTGCATCGGGCTCCGTCTTCATGCACTTGTCACAGAACCAATCCCCTTCTGGAATAGCAGTCAGTGGAGGCGTCATGCAGGCCATGTGGTACCCTTGACTGCACTTATCACACTCCAACATCTCATTTTGCTTATTGCTAAGCTTACAAACACCACATGCATCAATGCCGCCATAAGAATGAAGGGTGCAGTTGTATGAAATGATATCTCTTTCACCATTGTTCTCAACAACACGAAGGCGATCTAGGATTTCTGCGCAGAGGGCGTGAAGATAGAGTTCACAACCTCTGTGCTTACATTTCAATAGCATTCCACTCTGTCCACCACACTCTTCACATTTTGCCTCGGTGCCAGACTCCTAAACCGTTTTGCAACAGAGTATGTTATTGGTATATGCGTTGGGTGAGACAAATGCTGTGACAGGCACCTTATTCGTTCAATCGCTACAATTAAACCACCGCTTACCTTATTGCATTTGATCAGCTCTGTCCTATTTTTCTTCAACGATGCTTGGACATTAACTGCAGTTTTTTCATCAAAGTAAGCACCTTCTGCCGACATGAGACAGGCAAGGTGTACCCATGAGTTTGAGTCGGTAGGTTTCATTCCCCCCGACACATCGTTCCGTGCACCTGGGTAAAAGTATCGCATGAACATATTATTAGAAAAAATGGAATAGATGCAACACTATAATCCAATAAAGGCAACAAAATACTCACAAAGCTGGCAGTATACACCTTTCCCATGAAGACGTCCATCGCTCTTCGCTTCAATATCTTCTGCCAAGGGTTTCGGGGGTGGGGTGTTTCCATTTTCTGTTTTTTTCGTTCGCATCTCTTTGTTCACTGACGGGTGAAAATAAGCAGAGCAGACATCGCAGAGAAATTTTCCATTCGCATCCACAGTGCTGACAGGCGGGTAACAAGCTGAGTGTGCTACAAGCCCACAATAAAGGCATTGTATGAGAGGCGTCTTGGCTATTTCCTCATCTTCTTCAAAAAAGCAACAATCGCAGAGAAGGCCGGGTTTTCCTATGCCGTATCGCTTGCCACTGTCACGGTGGCGGATTACTGTCACCTTCTTCTTTGAGGGAGTGCCACTTTTTTTAGAGTGACTCTTCCGGTTACCCCCTATTGAGTGCTTCGCTCTCTTTCTTCCTGAAGCAGGAGATCTAGATTTTCGGGATGAGTTTTTCTTTGTCCTTTTCGGCTTCGGCGATTCAAATTTACGGCACATCGTAATCACTCCATCTGCTGTCAAGGTTCCAATGATTGAATAGCTTCCATAAATATTACTCCCACTGCCTTCGACATTGTGATAACCCTCGTTGTTATTGATAAAACTAAGGTCAATATCTTTTTCTGGGCTCTTGACTTTGTTTTCGCCATCATCAGAATTAAGATGAAACCAGCCAGTGTATTTACCAGCCAAAGGGAAATCATTCACTTCCCCGCTAGATTGATGTTGGTACTCAAAGTCAAGGCATAAGCCCTTGGTATTCTCGGTGTCAGCGAGAATTGTGTCAAGCCCCAAAGCCCAGACACCTGCTATCGTGTGCACTCCATCAGATCTTGTCAACTTCCCGCGAAGACTGACAACTCCTGTAGAAGGCAAATTCGTGGGGGGAGGGAAGTTATCCTCGACTTCTTTTGTAGTTGCCAAGGGCTTACCAGCACTTGCCTCCTCTTCATCTGGTTTGGATTCAGACTTTTCAACAACCATAGCCACAGTCACAGCGACGTCTTCTTCCTGGAATGATGTGTCTGCCACGTCTTCTGCTGCTTCCTTCCTTCCCAATGACCCTTCATGGGTTGAGTTTGCATCAATGTCCATGGCTTCGTCGTCGTCATCTTTGGATGCAACAGTTTCTTCCATAGCAAAAGGTGTCTCGAGAGCTGGCTCTGCATCGGCAGGCATAGGCGGCATGGGTTCGGTGTCACTTTCTGCAGCCTCCACATTGCTCTCGGTCTTACCCTCGCCTTCAACAACTTCAATCTGTTGCTTTTCATCACCACCATCTTTGGATGCAACAGTTTCTTCCACAGCAAAAGGTGTCTCGAGAGCTGGCTCTGCATCGGCAGGCATAGGCGGCATGGGTTCGGTGTCACTTTCTGCAGCCTTCACATTGCTCTCGGTCTTACCATCGCCTTCAACAACTTCAATCTGTTGCTTTTCATTGGCAGCTGAATCTGGTTGGGGTGTGCCCTCTTCCACTACAATTGGAATCTCAACTACTGGCTCTGCGTCAGCAGCCTTAGCTGTGGCGTCGTCAGTTTCTTTTGGCTCTGCTGCGGATGCGTCCTCTCTAACACTTGGCTCGATCTTACCCTCGTCTGAACTATTTGTAAACAGGTGCGTTTCCTCGCTCAACTGGGGCTCGGCAACAGCATTGTTTGCATCCGGTGGCGGTGTGCCCTCATTTCTTCCTTCCTCCCCTCCAAAAGGATTCTCAAATACTGGCTCTGCACCAGCAGCCATGACATTGTCGTCAGTTTCTTTTGACGCAATTGGCGAATCCTTCATGATGCTAGGCTCGATCTTACCCTCGTTTTCAAACGGAAGTGGCTGCGATGGTTGCGTTTCGTCGCTCATTTTGTTACAGTCGGTAGTGTCTTCTGGTGAGGCTTTGGTGTTCTCAACATTTGATTCGCTTTTATCCGAAGATATGCCCCCCCCTTCATTCTTGCCCCTCCCTAATGTTTCCCCTTCGTTCTTGTCACCTCCTAACGTATCCCCTTCATTATGATCCCCTCCTGTCTCATCATTACCTGGTTGTAAGTCATTGCGAGCCTGAACTTCGTTCAATTGGATATCAACTGTCTCCTGCCCGAAAGCTCCTGCATCGATTAATCTCTTTTTCATGGGAGGCGCAGATATAGTTTCTGGATCACGTTTGGGGGCGCTCGTGCCTTCGTTCTCCGTGGTACTTGGTTCAGTTTCTTCAAAAACATTTGCATCACATATGGGAGCGCCCGCGCCCATGCCTTCGTTCCCCGAGTCGCCCTGTTGGTCTGGAGCGACATCATGTTCCTGCGTCGTAGTCATGGCAATGTCGGACATGTTCATTCGAGGAGCGGATAGAGATGCAAGGGCCCCTGCATCGCGCATGGAGACGCTCATGTCCATACCTTCATTTTGCATGTTGCCTTGAAAATTATTTGGTGCGATGCCCTGTTCCTGAGTTGAAGTCTGCATAGCTTGAGCCAAAAGGTTCATGGAGGCAAGGGTATTTGCATAACGGCTTTCGTTGTCCATATTGCCCTGCTGGGATGGCGCGAATGTATGTTCCTGAGTTGCAGTCATGGACATGTGGGGCTGCGCCGCCGGATTCATTATGTTCATTTGATGGGCAGATAGAGATGCAAGAGTATCTGCGCCAGCACGCATGTGAACGTTCATGTTCCCTTGATGAGACAGTGCACTTGGATGTTGCTCGCTCGTAGGCATAGACATGTCAGGTCGCGTAGCTTGGGTCAACAACATGAGTCCATGTGTGCCATCAATCGCCGTGCCTCCATGTGATGCGGCGGTGATGGATGTATGATGAGATTGATGTGGATCGCCAGATGTCTCTGCTTCCCTCCCCATCCCCGCTGCCGCCATGGTACCCATATGGAAATTTGAATGAGAGTTAAAGCCCTTGTTCAAGAAATTCAATTCCAACGTGAGCGTTCATCCAATTATTGATTGTGATTTATAGAAAACGGTGTACAGCGCAAAAAATCTCACCTGTGGATGTGACTGAAAGCCATGATCGTTATTAAGCGAGCCGCCTGCTAATGCTGTCGCATTATGTGCAGTGTATCCACCACTGTGGCCACCAGTATTCATCGATGGCTGGTAGGCATAGTTAGTCTGATTTTGATTCTGTGTCTGTGTATGGTATTGGTATGCGCCGCTGTGATTGTGGCCATCAGTGTTAGTGGTAGTCGCCGGATAGGCAAAGTTGTTGCGATTTGCCTGAGGAGTATCTGCAGGGTTTTGGGCCTGGTCGCCCATCGTTCCGTCATCGTACCCGCCGGAAGAATCCATGGTGCACGTCGTCGGCGTTTGCGTTGTTGGTTGCGTCTAGCGTCTAGCTTCTAGCTTGGCTTCTTGATTGTATTGGTATTGTTTCCTTCAGAGCCACGATAGGATGATTGATTAATCTTTAAAATCTGATAAGAATAAAGATATCTGATATCTGGTCCCAGTTCTCACGTTCCCGCGCGCCGCGCGCCCTGTCCGTCCACTGAATGTCTGTCTGGCCATATCAGGTAGATAGGTGTTATCATGTAGGTAGACCTGTACCGTATGTTTGGAATGAATCAATTTATGATTTTTACCTGACCGTTTTCCATAGGCACACGGCATATCGATGGATAGCTACTGTCAATGCGGTTAATATGAGC
>JALLBF010000596.1:0-10047 GCA_036939945.1 Thalassiosira sp. AJA248-18
ATTGTCTTCCACTATTGACGGTATTAATTCAATTGTCGATGGGATGGAACATTTTTCTCACGAGTTGTGGGAAGATGTTGCTCGACAATCTAAAATGTGGGAAGCTGATCAATCTTCATCTCACCCCAGTTCTTACCATGGTCCGCCAGAGCTGGATTTGAATATAATGGTTCCATGCGAACTGGATATGGCACGGAAATATTTATTGGAAAGAAAATTATTACCACAAAATGCGTCGAATGATGGTAGAAACAACGAATGTTCTTGTAGATTGCGTGAAATCATCACCTACGATCTACTTATTTTTTTGATGAAGGAATTTTACGATGATGAATTTGATCTGGCAACGCATCCTGTTATTTTAAGACATATCTGGCCTCCAGAATCATTTGTCGGTGGCAACAGTGGACGTCGACGGCTGGCTCCAAATGCCATCTTGAATGATCCTCAGCTTTCGAATCTGCTCCTGCCAAATTACTTTTCAGATGCGACAAAGACTGGATACGATGCGCTTGTACCCGACCAAAATCAAATCACTTTATCGCAATTTCTTAGAGGTATTCTATCTGGGGAGACTCCTAATGCAAAAATTGGCACGCAAGTTATTGTGGAGCAATACCCCGAATTGCGCGATGAGATAGTGCCATCAACACTAGCCAAGGAGTTATTCGGTTGGAATACCTGGTTGGAAGATGGAAAAGAACGTATCAAGACTCGATTGGGTTGGATGATTGGAGGAATGATAGAAAAGTTGCCTGCCATGTCAACGTTTCCTGTGTTTATAGCCAGCAACCAGAATAATGCAGCAGAACCATTTGATGCCCACCCAAGGACGGACCTACATGCTGAACCGATCGGGAATATTGCATCCCAACTCCATGGAACAAGACATTGGACATTGGTGCCAACGAAATATAGTGGCCTTCTACGACCTACCGTCTCAAGACATCGGGGATATTTCTATTCTAATATGGATCCATTGACTGAATTGCCTAAGCGGTTGGACAGCTTACCTCTTGTTTATAAATGTATAACAAGGGTGGGCGATGCTGTATGGGGTAAGTTATTTTCAAAGGCCAACAGTGATTTACATACTCTGCAATATATTTATCTCTAATATAATTTGTTTGCAATCAGTTCCGCCCTGGGTGTGGCACCGAATTGACTATAATGATGATAAAGGTGATGAATCTGCATTACCAACGGATGCATCTGACGGGAATCTATCTGTCGGAGCATCGATATTCCATTTTTATCCTACGCTCTTTGTCAAAAACTTCCCATTGTTCAGCTTTCTAATCATCCCTAACTTGATCATGGAAGTGCTTGGCTTTAACATTGAATGAGAGCACGAGAACTAGAACAAAAAACCATTCCACCCAATAATTTCTCGGCTCAGGTCTTCAATTTACATTTGGATTGTTTGATCTTGGTATCTATAAGAGGTAGTACCACTCAGCAACCTGAGTTTAATCGGCAAACTTAAATCCAGTAAAGATAGTGGTTGCTATGATCGGAAGGTGACTTGATATCACACAGATGGGATTTCCGAAAGGAGATATATATTTTGAAAGAGGTCTAGTTCTTGTGGGAAGAGACATAGCTGAATGTGTGAATATGCTTACAGCAAAAGAGTTCACCACGGCAAGACGGGGTCCTAAGGAAATCCATTCCGGAAAGACTTAAATCGAGACAGGCACAACATGATTATTGTGGCATCGATCAGTATCATCTCTAGAGGTAAAATATGATTGTTCTCATTTTACAATATGTTGATTATATTCGGCAATAGCACGTTTGCCAGTCCAGATCAGTACATAGTACCGCAAGATTGTGCCGAGCATCGTCGAGCATGGTCAAAACCTGTCAAAAGGGACCACCCTGGCACCGAGCAGGAATACGTAGAATCTGTACCATGAATCATAATCAAGACTCATGACAGCTTCAAGATCAAGACCTATCAAGACACCACCACGACTTTAAGAGGTTTGAAGCAAGATCAAACTGAGATCAAATCAAAAAGAGATCAAAGCAGACATCAACGCAACGCACCATCATCATCCACTCACCCCACGGCTAAGATATCTATCTAGCACCATAATTTTGGCCAGATATCAAAGAACCACCCCATCAACGCACAGGGAGACCACACATTTCAATAAAGAAAACGTCAACAATGGGCAATGCCTCATTTAGGCCCGCCTTTAATTTTACAATACACAAGGCTCAACCCAATGAACACTCGGTTCGTTATGCGCGAATCAAGAATGGGCAATGCCCTAATTGTGCGCAACAAACCCACACCAGAAGAACCTTCCTCTATTTCTTCTCTCGTGGCAAAAATGCCCTGACCATACTCGGAAAGGTGGACAATGGTAGATGTCTTATCGATGGCTGTAATCCTTCTTTTCCTATTACAAGCTACGTCGACAACAAACAACTTCTTTCGAGTGTTTTAAGCATTATTGCGGCCACCACGCTTTCATATACCGAGAAAGTTAGAGAGAGAGTAGGGATTATCATGGCTTCGACGCTTTCTTCCACCGAAAGAGTGAGGATTCACTCGAGGAGGTGGATACGAGGTACGCTCCAGCGTCTGTGGTCACAGGACGAAAGTCCTCCTGAGCAGAAGAAGAAGATGACAGCAAGGTCTCCAGCAAATGTGAAGGTGACAGTGAATGCAATGTTGGGGGTGAGGACAAAAAAGAGGAGGACAACGGTGGAGGAGGAGGAGGAGGAGGAGGAGAAGAAGAATGTGATGGAGGAGGAGGAGGGGGAGGACTCCTCGAATTGCTAGTTCTCAGAAAGTTGATGGTGGATTGGGTCGGATATTGCATATGATATCCATAAAAAAATAATATTCGAGAGATTTTCTGGCTTGGATGATTGCATGCTATCAAGTACAAGTATGCTTTGCCGCCTTCTCAAAGGCAGACACAGATGGCCATAGTGTGTCTGGAAGCTATTGTATTCATTTGCCTAGCCCACACCAGAAGAACCTTCCTCTACTTCTTCTCTCGTGGCAAAAACACTCCGGCCATACTCGGAAAGGTGGACAGCTAAGTCTTCGTGATGGCTGCAATCCTGGTTTATCAATTACAAGCGAAGTTGACAACACACAACTTCTTTCGGAGATTTTAAGCACTATCTCATGGCCGCTGTTCGTGTACAATATATGATATATTGTAATACCATTGGAGACATCCCAACGAGTATAAATGATTGCAATAAATATCTTTTAAACTGACGTCCTCTCTCTCCTGTTAGTACCCGTCACCGGCATGAGAACAACCAACAAACACATAATAAAAAGAGAGCCAAGGCGAAGCATACCATTATCACAATAGTCCGTGTGACGGGAAAACACGAAGCAATATCAGAAGTATTAATACTCTTTCGAAAACTTCGACGGCGAATGTCTGAGTTCTGTTCGTTGTTCTGGGGTACCGACCTAGTGATTTCAACTTTCAACTCTGCAGGGGTGGGCGGCTCGGCCGGAGGCAAGCTCAGGTGCATCTTCAACACTGAACACGGACAGGTATCGTATCGAGATCTTCTCTTTAATGATATCAAGGGTAGGTTGTTCAGGGAGCACCCAGGTAGGCCTGTATCAGATGTTTATTAGATGAATATGAACATATCATACCCAATATCTAGATACCGACCGGACCCGACCGCGACCACTGATAGTGTCCGTGCTGAATGATAGATGTTGTCTTACCTCTCTTCGGTACCTTACGGTACACTGACAAAAAATCAGATGTGTATCAAGATCTTCTCTATTTTAGCCATGCATTTCAAGTGGAATTAGTTCCACGTGGCACACGACAGACAATAGAATTGCAGCGAGCACGACCACCTAGGTACTAGTACCCGCAGACCCGCACCGATAGCCGACGGCTGGCCGACGGCCGCTTTTCCAGCGCTTTTCGCATCTCATTCTTTACATAAATAATAATCAGCCGACTGGACTCACCATTCACCATGATGAACAACAAAGGAAGAACAATCGCCCAACATACAATGACGCCACCCAATAATAAAATGCCGCACCAATCCTGCAAACGCCATCAACGAAGAAGGATGCCATCAACGTCTTTATCATCCAAAACATTGTCATTATCATTCCGATCAAAAAATACTACTCTCCTCGCCACTACCACCGCCATTATCCTTTCCTCCTTCCTAGTACTGCTCCGCACCACCACCACCACCTTTTTACCCTCTTCCAGGTCATCGCCGTCATTCCTTTCCGCCTTTCAAAGTTGCACCTCCAACTTCTACGCCGAAGCCAAGGAAATTGTCGCCACGCACGAATGGCAACTCCTTTCGGAAAATGATACCATCCCCGCGGGTCTGCATGTGAAGATGGATTTGAGCACGGGTGAAAAGTGGGCTAAATTGGCGACTGACGAAGCGCGCGATGAGGATATCAAGGCGGCGGCGTTTCATGATGGCGAGGGTGATGGAGATGGAACTGATGGGGAGAGCAGTAGGGTCGAGGCTGTGGAGATGGATGCGAGTAGTGGCGCATTGAGCATTGTCGAATCGACGGATGCTCAGGACGAGGGTGGTGCAAAAAATAGCAATGACAATGACAACAGCAACAAAGCAAGCCAAAAACATGCATCAGAAATAAAAAGAGACTACGAAATGATGCATCGTGTCATGTCCCAACTACCCCCCGAAGAACTCGAACGATTCGGTGGGCTACCGGACCTACCTGCCATAGAATCCCCCGATAACTATACAAATGTTCCCAGTTCAACACCTGCGACATACCAACTGACCGATGAACAACGAAAATTCTTCGAACAACGTATGGAACAAATTTGGCAAACGCGCCAGGAGGAATTGGCCAAGGTACAATCGGACAATGTGGCGGATTTGCCAAGCATGCTCAAGGGGAGAATTGGCATGATTCAGGATTATTTGGAGGATGTGGATGGCAGTTTGAAGAGCATGTTGCAGGAACGGAGAAGGAGGAGGAATGACGAGAATGAAAATGAAAATGGTGATGATAGTAAAGATGATGAAACATCAGTAAATGATATCATTGATGCACTGCGCGATTTAGAATTTCAACTGGCCGACGTGGATATGGCGCGTGATTTTCATACCTTGGGAGGATGGCCGTATTTGATCACCTTGTTGGGCGATGTGCACAAAACGACAGAGGATACGGAGGAGGAAATGTTGATACTTGTCAATGACATTCAAGCACTTGCCGCCATGACGATTGGTACGGCAGTGGGTAATTTGGGTGAATTCCGCGCATGGGCGTGGGAGGATGTGTCATCTACTTTGAACAAATCATTGCAACACCAAACAGAAGCAGGCCAAACAACATCATCGTCGGCACTTTCCCTATTGATCCAATCGTTTGAAAGAGAGCTAACCCTGCGCTCACAACAAATGAATGGAAATACCATGGCTGCACCATCATCGTCCAACAATGATGATGCCAAGTACAAATCACGTGCTACGTACAAACTACGTGCTGTCTACGCACTTGGATCGTTACTGCGTGGTAATCCAGTGGCACAACAATTTTTCGTCTCGAATGGTGGTGCCGATGTATTGGTGAGAGATGTCTTGGGTACATTGTCGAATGTGCGTGGTCCATCTGTTGCCAAGGCGTTGACCAAGTTGGATTACAAGTTTGCGAGCAAGGTATTGGCATTGGGGGAGGATGTTTTGATGGATGTGGTGCTGCATGAAGATGATTATGCACAAAACGATGGCGCTAATACTGCTTCTACTGCAGAAGGAAACAACCAAGTGTTGACACCAAATCAATTAGTCGCAGCATTCACCACCGAACGATGGTGTGATATGTCATTACGATTGTTAGCACCCCCCTCAGAAGTCATTGGTGCCACGGCTAGTAGGGGTATCAAAGAACGGGCATTGGGTGCCGTCCGAGCATTGGCGCCAGGTTGCAAAGAGATGGCAGCCAAAGAGAACGGCAACGATGAAGATGGAACACCGTTATCATCGTCTTGGGGTTTCGAAGAAGTGAAGCAGGTACGATCCGAGTGGAATAAAGAGGGGAGTAATGATGGATTGGATTCGGTGTATAGGAGGGAATTATTGGATTTGGTAGATGGGGTGCTTGAAGTGCTGCAATAGGTTTTGAATGGGGGACTATTGTCACACACAATCGAAGAGAATATGATTCTGGGAAGACAAATACGTTGATACCTTGCTATTGACAAACGAACATGTATATTCAGTATAATGATCATTTTCCGTTGCTGGTAAAATCTATCAATGACACGACATCTTGTCAACTTTCAGACTATCTCCTAAAATCTCTAGTGAGACTAGTACGTTGTTGGAGACAATCTTTTCTTTACAGTAGTTGTGATTTTGTTTTTATTGATTTTCATTTGGGATGACGACCATATTTTCTCGACAGGTTGAGGCATTGAATGGTTTGGGAAACACACTGACAAGCATTTTCGACGCCGTTCATCTCCCATCTTGGGTTCATCTCATAGAAGCTTGCTGATCGCCACGCAGCCCGCCCCCAGTGAGATAACAGTTCACTAATATTTAATCCTATCGTGGCGTGGATCTTTTAGAATCGAGGCTTAACATTATCATCTCCACTATTGTATGAATATCACAAATGTTTGTTACATGCTTGGCTTATTTTGATATTACATTGCCTAGTATTACAAATAATAAACCACTACACGGTGAAATGTGCATCAACATTTCATCTTTCTTAGTACGAAGACCATATCGACATAATCTCCTCATCAGAAACATCGAGTTCGCTGATTGGGAAGGAACCTCTGCGCATGTGTTCTGCTGAGACGCGATGGATACCAGGCTGCCCATTGCTTTTCAGAGTAACATCTCGTGGAAAACTAGTCATCGAGTGGGATCTCTCCTCATTGATTGGTACGTTTATCGGGCTTGGTCGGAACACGGTTGGACTCTTCGTATCCGCCGCGCATGGAGATAATTTTTTGAGCTCTTCAAACCGCTGCTTGACTTTAGCTGCAACTGTTTTCAGGAAGAGGATGATCTCGTCATCTTCTTGCCTCCAGCGAGATGCCACCATCGATGCCATTTCACGGAACGATACCAGTCCATGCGTCTTAACGTGAGATCGTTTTCTCTTCTTATGAACGTACCAGTCTTCTGGAAGGAAAAGTGATGAGTACCTTGAAGGAAGGGGGGGGAGATCGATGCCACTATAATCCATGTGAGATCCAGCGCTGTTCGATCGAACTGCTCCGTCGTGATTTGTCGATGGATAGACGCCCCTTTCTTGGAGAAACAACTCGCGCTCGAGAATAAAGTAAAGGTTGTAGTGATTGTATGGTCGACGATCGGATACCGAACTCGAATCTTTCCTATTGGAAGACTTGCCATTATTTTGGGCCATGTTGGGTTTGCTGTCTGCCATCTTGCTACTGTTGCACTTTGATCTTATTCTGCCTCTCCTTATTCTGAGTTCCTCTCATTCGAACTGGTTTTGTGAGACAGTTGCCAGGTGCCACTGGGCAGAAGCCGATATTATTTTTTCAAGGTAGGGCAGGGTAGGGTTACAATTTGCAACGAAGCCCGCCAGCAATAAGCAATAAGCTATTAATAATATGTCGAGTTTAATAGTTACATTCATAGATACTGCTCTACCTCTTAATACCTATTTCTCATGGTGGCTTGCAGGTGGCTTGTCTACCTACCTGATTTTTGGAAGTCAGTACGAAGGTAGTATTACTGCTGTAGAGTGTAGAGTGTACAAAGAGCTAGATATGAGTAATAAGAAACCGTTGGTATCATTGGATGATGTCGTGGCCTCGCTCATCATCGAAACCCTAAAATCTAGAGGAATTTTAGGGGTAACAAACCGGACCACTGCCGCTTTGGCAAGCCGATGGCGTCCGTCCCAACGCATCATTTTTTGGACAGACATCTTCATCCTTATCGATTATTGGCCTTGCTCCCTTGCTTACCGACCCGAGCCCCGCCCTCCCCTTACCTTTTAGATACCCGAGCCCCCGCCCCCCCCCTATCTACAACATACCTAGATAAGTGCACATCCAGAGACCGTACAAAGCCGAGGCCTCTGCGAACCATGGTCTCGACCATTGTTCAGTCGGTATCGTGCATCGTGCGTATGTTCTTGATGCATAATAAGCGCATGGAAAATGCAGACGATCGAACATTTTGGTTGATGATTAGCTGTGAAAGGTAAAAAAATGATCTGTACCTATTTTGTCGGGTTTGTATGATCTTGGGTTTGTCATATGAAGCTTGGGTAGGCGGATGCAGCAAAGCAAATCACTCAGAGTAATACGCAGAGGCTAACTGTTATCGGCTTCTTTTGCCGGCATGTGGCCTATTAACAAAAAATATTATGTGAAATGTTTCAGCATCAACATTTATCTCTCTTCGAAATCTTTAGAAGAAGACCACATCGCCATAATCTCCTCATCAGAAAGACTGAGTTCGCTGATTGGGCTCGAACTCCGGCGCATCTGATCTTCTGAGAAGAAAAGGCAGATGCCAGGCTGCCAATTGAACAGAGGAGCGCCTTGTTGTAAAATCGTCATCATGTGGAATTTATCCTGATTGGTTGGAACCTGATTGCTTGGAATTTCAATCGGGCTAACAAGCTGTCCATTGGCCAGAGATACAGCTCGTGGAGAACTCGTCATCGTGTGGGATCTCTCCTCATTGATTGGAACGTTTATCGGGCTTGGTCGGAACACGGTTGGACTCTTCGTATCCGCCGCGCATGGAGATAATTTTTTGAGCTCTTCAAACCGCTGCTTGACTTTAGCTGCAACTGTTTTCAGGAAGAGGATGATCTCGTCATCTTCTTGCCTCCAGCGAGATGCCACCATCGATGCCATTTCACGGAACGATACCAGTCCATGCGTCTTAACGTGAGATCGTTTTCTCTTCTTATGAACGTACCAGTCTTCTGGAAGGAAAAGTGATGAGTACCTTGAAGGAAGGGGGGGGAGATCGATGCCACTATAATCCATGTGAGATCCAGCGCTGTTCGATCGAACTGCTCCGTCGTGATTTGTCGATGGATAGACGCCCCTTTCTTGGAGAAACAACTCGCGCTCGAGAATAAAGTAAAGGTTGTAGTGATTGTATGGTCGAGGATCGGATACCGAACTCGAACCTTTCCCGTTGGAAGACTTGCCATTATTTTGGGCCTCATTGGGTTTGCTAACTGCCATCTTGCCACTCTTGCAATGTGATCTGATGCTGCGTCTATCTGACTTTATTGATTTGGTTGGAACTGATTTTGTGAAACAGTTGCCAATGAGAAGACAGATAGAAGCACGGGGTAGAGGGACTACACCTGCTACACCATAAAATAAAAAGTACATAATATGTACCTCTAGAGCGGAGGTAGGAGAGGAGTGACTGTGCGTTGTCGCAGTTTGGTAGTTCTTCGTGGGTCTTAAGAGTGGCACAGAAAGATTGGCACAGAAAGATTGGCACTTGCTTGATATTGAGCTTGCTTGGCAAGTGATAGATCTAACGATGATACATAGATAGAAGATGATAGATAGGTGGTTATGTTTTCAATGATAGATTAATAGGCTATGTTCGCGGTTCGTACCTAGGTATGGTATGGTATGTACAAGGACTGACAGACCTGGGCTGACAAACTGCGCTGGGCCTGGATGGCCCAGTTTTACATAATATCTTTTTAAACCCTAAATTATAACCTCTTGTACAAATAACCCTAAATTATAACCTCTTCTGTACAAATAATAACCCTAAATTATAACCTCTTCAATGTACAAAGTAGATACAATACAAATCCAGCTGTACAAATCCCCACAAGAGGCCGAAAAGCTCAAATCCAAAATTTGCCTCCACAGGCTAATTTAGCAAAACTTTGTCCTCAACTTTTTGACAATGCATGAAAACCAAGTGTGGGTGCCTGCAAATAAATTGTAGTCCTCATTTGGGAAATTCCGAAAAGAGGACTACATATTTATTCACCTTTAGGCTTGGTTTTCAGTTGCATTGGCTAAAAGTTGGGGACAAAGTCACTAA
>JALLBF010000599.1:0-10179 GCA_036939945.1 Thalassiosira sp. AJA248-18
GTGGAGATGAGTGGATCTAGACGATCCAATCAGCTCCACGTGTCAATGTTGTATGGTCTATGGTCTCAGGATCCAAAAATGACCAAGGCTGGTGGCATCCATCTGGATGCCAGATGTATGTCCCAGAAGGGACTATCTCCAACACAAGGTAAGCCGAACTGCTCGGCTTATCTACCTTGCAGTGTCGTACTATCCCCCTCCTATGTAAAAGCTAAGCCGAGTTGATTGAGTCGATAAGGTAGGATTTGGCATCCTGCATGCATCATCGATAACGCAAAAAAAAATCCACGTCTCCCCAATCGATATCATACCATCCGCACGCCCAATCCAACAACTCCCAACTGAACCCAAGCCAAGCCAACGAACCAATCAAAGATCCAATGAAGTCTCATCATCTCGTCACTCTCCTCGTCCTCATCCTCCTATGCTCCTCCCTCCTCTCCGTTAGCGGCAGCGGCGATGGCGGCGGCACCACCACCGTCGAGGACAAAATCACCCAGCTCAAGCGGATGGCATACTCTCACCCAGAGGGATCTCCACAAATGATCCAGGCATGGCAACAGATCCTCTCCCTCGACCCCATGAACCTTGAAGCGCACGTCCTCCTCGGCTGGGCGCTCATAACGAAAATGCCGCATATGGGGGAAAGGGGGATACAGCTCCTCGAGGCATCCTTCAATCCCCATCAGGTTAAGCCTACCATCGACTTTAACTTCCTACAGACGTATGTGATTGCCGCCACGATCGGGCGGTATCGGAGTCAGCAGAAGGAGTATGCTGCTGCCAAACACTTTACGAAGCTTGCCTTGGAACTTAGCCAGCGGCATCCCAACCATCATAATAACAATAACCTGGGGGGATCTAATAGTGGAATCATAAGCCACACGGAGGACGGCGACGTCTGCCTCCAGATGCAGCTCGCGACCATGTTGGACTACTTCCCCGACTCGACCATTGCTGCCGATGCCGCCATCGCCGACATGACGAAGTATGCAGATCGCCTCCTGGCCCATCCCGGCTGGGAAATAAATGACCCTGCCATCTCGGCCATGATGCCCGGTGCTGTTGCCGATCCCTACATACACTGCGAGCTCAGCATCTTCTACCTGTCGTTTTACTACCGTGCCGATGTGGCGGCAGTGGCACGGAGGCACTATGAGATGGCTAGCAGGGGGTGGCCTGCTCTCAATGCCACTGCAGACTTTGTGAGAAAGTATGATGAAGAGGAGATACATCCGTGCATAACACGCAAGCTTCGGCTGCTGGTCATCTCTGCCGTTTTGACCGAGGGACACTCGAACAGCGAGACCTTTGGCGGGATGCTCTCCCGGCTGGATCGGGATATCTTTGATGTGACGTATGTGCTTCTGGCCGAGATGGAGAATTCCAAGATTGCAGAGTTCACCAAAACACATCCAGCAGATCGCGTCCACATCTTCTCCAAGGAGGCGGGAGATGTATCGGATGGCGCCTGGACGATGAGAATGGCCAATGAGATTGAATCGTGGGAGGTGGACATCATCTTTTACTTCGACCTGACCATGTCGACATTAGCACGGCGGCTTGGAATGCAGCGCCTGGCGCCGGTGCAGGTCAATAGCAACGGACACCCCATCACCAGCGGCCACGACCGGTCCGTCGTTCAGTATTTCATATCGTGGGCGGCTGCCGAACTACCATTGGAGGAGGCACAACGTCACTACACGGAGGAGCTGATAATGGTTCCATCGGATATTTTCTACCAGTACTACGAGCGACGGACATTGCCGGGCCAAGTTTCTCGAATGGATGGGCAACCCTTTGGCCATTTGACTCGCTCTGACTTTGGCTTGCCTTCGTCGTCAAGACACAAGAATGTGTATCTATGCATGCAAAAGCCGTTCAAGTTTCAACCCGAATTTGACGAGCTGGTCTGCGGAGTAATGGCAAAAGATCCAAATGGGTGGATCGTTCTGCACCGTGAGATAAGTCCGGCCAATCAGGAAGTGTTCGAGAAAAGGCTGAAAAGAAATGGTTGCAATCTATCACAAATCACCTTCTTGGATCAGATGCCACACCACCGTCTGCTGGCATTGCACCGCGAATCTACTGTTGTCCTTGATTCGTATCCCGCCGGGGGAGATACGACAACTCGTGAGGTATTGGAAATGGGCAAACCTTTGGTAACATTGCCAGGACTACTTCTCGGCGGACGGTGGTCGCTGGGCTACATGAGTAATATCGGGTTGAAAGAGTCGACCAAAAAGGCTTTGATTGCCAGCAGTCCCGATGAATACGTCAAATTGGCTGTCCAATTGGCATCGGATGACGCGTTCAGAGAAATGGTGGAGGCTGATATTCGTAAATCGGTGAAGAATCTGTTCCAACGGGACGATGCTGTTGTTGCTTGGCAGAAGATTTTTTTGGATATCAGTCCTTACCAGCAGTGCAGTAGGGAGAAGTTCCATCGAATGGAGAAACATGAGCTCTGACCCTCAACGGAAGGCGAACATGATGCTTTTTTATACATCAACATCATGACAACTCTACTCTCCAGCTAGGTATGTAATAAATCTTATTCATTCTGGCTTGCGTCTTATGTTCAAAAGCAAAAGATGTCATCCTGCCACCATTACCAGCTGACAAAAGTAGTACCATATGGGTAGTACATTTTCTGACCTGTGAACTCGTGTAGACTGAGAGAATGATTGTATCGAGTCTATCTGTTGATATATAGTTGTTGTATAGTTGATCTTTTTAGGCAAAGACTTTATCAATATATTTGTTTTAAACTAACATGCATAATAGTACCTACCTACTAGTGTTCCTGACCTGTGAACTCGTGTAGACCGAGAGCATGATTGTATCCTATTATATCGAGTCTAGCTGTGATATATAGTTGATATTTAGGCGAAGACTTTATCAATACATTTGTTTTAAACTACCATGCATAGTACCTAATAGTGTTGCGTCAAATCTTGTGGCCAACTGTATTTCAGCCCTCTCAGCTATGACCCACAACCAAAGGCGAACATGATGGCGCTTTCTTATCTATCAATATGACAGGAGTATTCTACTCATTAGCTACTGCGCACTATATGTATGTAATTTGTTCTGGCTTGCATCTTATGTTCAAAAGAAAAGAAGATGAGTCATCCTGCTACAAGTACCAGCTGACAAAAGTAGTACCATACTGGTAGTACATAATATGCTGAAATGTGTACTCGTAGGCTCGAGGGATGATTGTATTGAGTCTATTGATCCTGTTGATATTTGGCAAAAACTTATCATTATTTTTGTTTTAAACTACCATGCATAGTGCCTACTAGTGTTGCGTCAAATCTTGTGCGCACCACATATCTATTGAGTCCATTCACTTTCAAAGTGTGCGTGCACTACTGATGAACGATGTCATACTGTACTGTTCAATCGAAGCTATTCTCTTTCCTCAGTCTTTACTCATCCTTTGTTTCTTCTCCTTCTTCGTTATATCATTAAATTGCATCACATGCAAGATTAGGAAAGAGCTTCACTCATCTGTTACTGTCATGTCAAATAAGGCGAAAGGGTAAGGCACCAGCAAGTCCAAGTCCAATGAGAGTCATGATGTGTATGTATCCGTTCTTTCTTATCTGAGATAGCAATACCTTAACACTTTCTTCTTCTCTTTCTTTACAATAATGCGAGTGAATAAGATGGATGATAGATGTCCGTGTAACATAGTCTCCCACGAGAGCATGCAATGAATTTGTGGGTTGTAATGACTCACATGCCTCAATCACCCTCAACAAGTCAACAAAACCAAAACCAACAACAGGCACATACCAAACATATTTTATCAATCAAATAAATGATATCAATTCGTTGTTGACAGAAGGTTCTTCTGTATCATGCAGGAATAGCTCTGACCATATTGAAGAAGGTAGATATCATATTGCCACATTCAACTTTATCCATCAATAGCGGCTGTGTGGCACGTCAGCAAATTGTGTAATCATAACCATGCCAATAGGACTACCATGATCCATATCCATCAACGCCTTCACACCCTCTTCCAAACTCACTTCCCTCTCGACCAATTTCTTTGGGTCAAGTCTACCACTCTGAACCAGTTCCAATAAGCCCGGCATGTCAGCAGCGGCACAGCCGTGCGAGCCTACAATTTCCAATTCTTTCCCTGCAACCATTCCCATGGGCACTGTCGGGTTCTGCCCCCCGATTGGAAGGCCAACTTGTACCATTCGACCGCCCCTCCTTGCGCAATGAATAGCACCTTCACACGTTGCTTTGAATCCGGCAGCGTCGATGGATAGATCGACGCCCATGCCATTTGTCATCTCCATCACTCGTTGTTGGGCATCCTCTGTTCTCGCGTTGATTGTATTGGTGGCACCCACTTCTTTTGCCTTATCGAGAGCTTGATCGGATACATCTATGGCAATTATCTCCTTGGCGCCATACGCTGCTGCAATCATGACACATGATAAACCTAATCCACCACAGCCGAAGATGGCCACGGACATGACACTACTGCTATTGCTATTGCTATTGCTCACCAACCCCCCCTGCTGCACCACCGCACGATAAGCCGTAGTAAATCGACACCCCAACGCAGCCGCTTCAACAAACGATACATTTTGCGGTATAATGCTCAAATTACGATCTGCTCGAGGAAGCGCCACATATTCAGCAAAGCTCCCCATCATGGTAAACCCCGGCTGTTCCTGATTTTCACAAATGGTCGGCCTGTCATAGCCATTATTATGACGAGATGATGCGTCGGCGCACATGCAACACTGCCCACAGCTCAGTATGAACGGCACAGCGACACGATCGCCCACCTTAAATTTGGTAACCATTGTTGTGTCCACGCTGACGATGATGCCGCTGACCTCATGACCGGGGATGAAGGGCAGACCGTGTTTCTTGATGTCGGAATCGTGGCCCTTCCATCCGTGCCAGTCTGATCGGCATACGCCCGTGGCCATTACTTGGATGACTACCCCGGTGGGTGGGGGGGTTGGTTGGGGGACGTTTTTGATGGTGATGGGGCCGGAGAAGGATTGATAGACTGCGGCTCTCATTGTTCATATCGTGGTTGTAGGTTATGCTGAGAGAGTGTAGAAGCATTTGCGATTGTATGGATCCAGAGGTTGATTCACTCAGGACTCGGGGGATGGAGTTTACTGTGTGAATGAGAGAAATAAGGCGTTCAGGCGTTCAAGTGGCAACATCTTGCGGCAATCGGCATGGTGATTTTTGTGAGGTTTCCATCCCGCCATTTGTTTTCTATATAATGTCAAGGAACTAATATGTGTTTTGGCGGGTATGATGATGTAAGTTGGCGATATTCTATAAACTTTGTCGCTAATACCATGAGCGCCACGCACTACGCGCGCGCCATCGCTCCACTACGATATCTACTTCTGAACCATCTAGATATCGTACATTCGTCATCGCCTCGCGCGCCTCACTCCTCGGCGCCGCCCATTATTTTTTTTTGGAAGTTGTTGTAGCATCATCATCTCTGCATATCAACCACGATATGACGATGGTCTCCACCGCCAGGATCACCATGTCGATCCTCTCGGCAACCGCACTCCTCGCCCGTCGTAGTAGTGCCGCAGCTGCTGGTAGAAGCAGAAGCACCGTCGTCGCATCTGCCTTCGTCGGGCGTCATCATCATCATCAGCTTGCGTCCCCACCAACGACTACGTTGCGATTTAATAATGAAAGGAGGGCAGCAGCAGCAGCAGCATTCCTTCCTCCCACAATGAAAAGTGCTGCATCGTACCAATGGCACCACCCGATTGCAGCATCATCTGCTGTTCTTGGCATGACAACAACTTCTTCTTCGTCGTCTGCTCCGTCATCATCATCATCGGCAGCATCCACCACCACCACCTCGTCCCTAGTAGGAATTGACTTTGTCCGCGCCTCCGTCGTCTCAGTCCTCAACGAAATATTCGACCCCGTCGAAATCGCACGAGGAGCGGCAATTGCCAAATTGGATGGCAAGAAGAAGAAGAAGAAAAAGAAGAAGAAGAAGAAACCACAAAATGATAATGATGACCAACAACAAGCAGCAGCAGCAGCAGCAGAGGAGGAAGAACCACCAAAAATGACCGAAAAAGAACGAAACTCCATCATCAACACGGCTATCTCCAACGCCACCCCCTTCACCACAACCGACACAATGGTAACCCCCGCGACCAAACCAGAATTCGGCGATTATCAATGCAATGCCGCCATGTCCCTTGCCAAAAGTGCCAACTTAAACCCACGCGACTGTGCTCAAAAAATCGTGAATGCATTGGAACCGAAATTAGAGGGTATAATGGAATTGCCATTGGAGATTGCCGGTCCGGGGTTTATTAATTTGAAGTTTCGGGAAGATTATTTGAGGAGGGGGTTGGGTGAGATGGCGGGGGATAGTGGGGGGAGGTTGGGTGTTCCTTTGACTAGGTGTGTTTCATTTTTTATTATTAGGATGTTGTGTGTTTTTTTTTGTTTTTGTGATGGTATGTTTTGGTTATGTGTGTGTGTTTATTATTGTGGATGATGTTGTTTTTGGTGTGTGTAGGTAGACACTTGATGGTGGGTCAATTCAGGGTTTTTGGAGAAGCTTGTTATTTGCTTCACATGATGCTATGTTTCGTATGAGTTGATAGTTGGTATATTTTCTCTTGGCACAAACGGACAGTGGGGAAGGAAGAATGTTTACTCGGCGTTTTTTTTTGCCGTCTCTCTCTGTTCTTTTGCCATGGGCGAGGCAGTGAATGATGATTATTGTACCACTGTCAATATGTAAATTCACATCTGGCTGTGCTGCTGGGCGGGTCGTCATTTTTTTGTTCTTGATATTGTATAGGTGTATTTTCAACTCATGCTCTCTAACCTCTGGCATGATCGCACGTCTACACCATTATTTATTACAGCAACAAAAAGAAGATTGTCGTTGATTTCTCCTCTCCCAACATTGCCAAGGAAATGCACGTTGGCCACCTCCGCTCAACCATCATCGGGGACACCCTCTCGAACCTCCTTACCTTCGCTGGCCATGACGTCCTTCGACTCAACCACGTGGGCGATTGGGGCACGCAGTTTGGAATGTTAGTCGAACATTTACGTGATGAGTATCCCGCGGCATTGAGCCCAGAAACGAGTCAGAATGTCGATTTGGGAGATTTGGTAATGTTGTACAAGGCGGCCAAGAAGAGGTTCGATGTCGATGAGGAATTCAAGGTTCGGAGCAGGGAGGGCGTAGTGAAGCTCCAGGCTGGAGACAAGGAGGCGTTGGCCGCTTGGGAATCCCTCTGTGCTGCGAGTCGCGTTGAATATCAGAAGATTTACGATGTATTGAACATTGCAGGTCTGAACGAACGGGGAGAATCGTTCTACAATCCCTACCTCAACGGAGTCGTTGGCGATTTGGAAAGTCAGGGATTGGCCGTGGAGAGCGAGGGTGCCACCGCCGTCTTTTTGGACGGGTATGCCAACCGTGATGGTTCCCCCCTTCCCATGCTTGTGCGCAAGTCTGATGGCGGGTTCAATTATGCCACGACGGATCTGGCGGCCATTCGGCATCGTGTCCAATTGGACCCAGCAGAGGGTGGGGAGAAGGCCGATCGTGTCTTGTACGTTACGGATGCTGGACAGTCGCAACACTTCGAAATGGTCTTTGCCGCGGCCAATAAGGCTGGATTTTTCGATCCGGATTCGGCATCGCTGGAACATGTGCCGTTTGGACTCGTGCAGGGCGAGGACGGGAAGAAATTCGCCACCCGATCGGGGGATACGGTCAAGCTCAAGGATTTGTTGGACGAGGCGGTGCGCATTGCCGGCGAGGACGTCAAGTCACGTATGGACGATCCCGAGGAAGAATTGTCGGATGCCCTTGCCGATGTGGCCAAGACGGTGGGTATTGGTGCCGTCAAGTATGCTGACCTCTCCATGAACCGTGAATCCAACTACAAATTCAGTTATGGACGGATGTTGAGTCTCAATGGCAACACGGCACCATACATGCTTTATGCCTATGCGAGGATATGCGGTATTGTTCGTAAGGCCACGGGACAATCAGAAGACGAAAAGATTGTATGGCCAGATGCAGCTGAGGAGATCTTGATTACTCATGATTCGGAGAAGCAATTGATTCGAAACCTTGTGAAGTTGCCGGATATTTTGAGTGAGGTGGAGTCGGAGTTGTACCCGAATCGTCTTTGCGACTATTTGTTCGAAACAAGTCAGAAATTCAATCAGGTAAGATCATGATATTGTGGTGTGTCTCGTTTTCATTCAAGTATGCTTGTCTACTGGTAGGTCGTGGTAATCTGTATTCTATGTACTCAAATATATTGTATATTCCCTTTGGAAAAATGTGTTTAGTTCTACGAAAACTGCTCGGTGAACAATGCGGAAACCCCAGAATTGAAAGCCAGTCGCCTTTCGTTGTGCACAGTATCAGCAGCTACAATCCGTTTGCTCATGAATCTACTTGGTATTCCAGTTGTAGAAAAGCTATAAGAGTAAAATGAGATTTTTGTTGTGTCTAACTGCACAACTGCATTCAACTTCTGTAGTGTGGTTTTGTATCGATAATGACTGTATCTAACAGATAAATTCGCCAACAGTATCGTCACATATACTTCTGTGAGACAAGTCTGAGCATTGTTCACCAGCGCATAAGGAAATTTCTCGCTTCTCTTCGCGTGGCATACAGGTGAGTCCAGAGTTGTGATTGTCTTGTGATGGTATTATACAAATTTGGCATAATCTATTTCAGACACTCCATTCTCGGGCAAGACACCTTGAATCTATTTTATATTGCACCTCCTTCATTTTTGCATTGACCATGTTTGGAGGTACGATGCTATAGGTAGCTTGGTCGGACAGATGGTCTTCCCATGCTACCATGCTCTGTCTTCGTATCTCTCATTTTCGATAAGTGACGTGCCGAGATTTTTGTCAGCACTGAAGGTGGTATATTCTCTGCTGCTCATCAGAGTGTTCACTGTTGGCGTGTACGGTTGAAGCAGGGTGGCTGTTGCCTGCTCTTTTGATGTAGCTGTTGTAGTTTTTGCTCAAATGCATCCATTCTCATTTCAGCCTCGTCGCTGGCAGGAAGGGGTTTCCATTCGGACTTGATGTATATATTTTGGGGTTGTAATTTTGTCCATCTGGCTCGCCACTAGAGAAAGTTTGGAGTCGGACATCATTCCGCAATCGTTCCATCGTACAATCAATGTTTTGATTGGGAGTTGGGGTCTGCAGGCAAAATTTGAGAGAAAGCTCAAGCAGTATTGCAGCACGCCAGTCAAATGGCAGCAGCTTTATAAGTATATCACATACAACAATCAAATGTGGCGAGAGAATATCGGCATGATATATGGCGGATGGCAAAAGGTAAGTTGATTAAATTTTTGTTGAATAAATCAAGCCGCCTATTGTATCATGACATTCTAACAAAATATTCTAGCATCCCAATCATATCAACAACAACCGAAGTAGAACAACTTGGAGCCATCGTCTCGCCACCTCCCCACGCAGCCTTCTGCCTAACCATCCTCTGCCCTCTGCTTCTTCAATGTTGAACTGGCACTCGCTCTATTATGTTATTATAACTCACAGATTTTTTCTCTATTGCCAAAAACAATCTGCATCGACGTCGACTCCATCTCCTCTCAACTGCTATATCATCAAAATAACATATCACATCAAAGAAGCCGTAATAGCAGCAGCAGCGATGGCAAAATCGGCAGCGACTGCTTCGTTGCCATCTCATGGTTGGTTCGAATTTTCGCAGTCAGCACACCATCTATCTACAACAACATCAGGTGTTGCCAATCTTTGCCAATGCAGCCTACCATTTAGCTGAGGTCGTATGCATTTTTGTTGTTGCTAGGTGCGTTTTAGAGATGCTACCTAGTGGTCTAAAATGAATCTCCTTGCTCTCCTCTTATGATCAGGCTACTTTTCATCTCGATCGGGTGCATCACTACACCTCAATACTATTCATAAAAAATAATCATTAAAGTAATTATCAATATGATCTCATGAGCTAATTGAGCACACTCTCTAGATTTAGAAACAAAGCCTAATAAACTCGTAATCATGTGTCTTGGGCACAGCCCTCGTGTGTAACAGTAACACCCAGAACACGATGCATGGCGATGCGAAATAGCACCTGTCTTGGCAAAA
>JALLBF010000613.1:0-13040 GCA_036939945.1 Thalassiosira sp. AJA248-18
GAGGGGAGAAGTCTGGCCAAAATTCTCGGCGGTCGGCGGTCAAAATTGTTAGCGCGATTTGTAACAAAAGGCGCGAGGGAAAATCCGTGGTCGTGTCCCCCCCATTCTTGTGTGACCTGGGATGGAAACCACTCTTAACAAATATGTCCGCGCATCGGCATCGGGTTCGACGGGCATCGATTCGGAGTTCGCAATTGAGACGATTGACGGTCGTCGTCTATCATCTTTTTGGGGACTAATTTCATGCGAGAAGCGATATTATGATGTACCTACTTTTTGCGGTCTTGGACCTTGTTGGACTTCATTAGATTTCATCGAAATTAATACAGCAAAATTGTCCAGCTTTCCACCAAAATATCACATGCACGCACAATGCATTAACAGGAATCAAGCTACGGTCGTATATATACGACCATCGGTACTCTAGGTGTGATATGATGTAACATAAAACCGTTTCTATTAATAGTTAGTAGGTGTTTGATGCACCGTTGCCGTTGGAAAGCTCTACTCTTCCTCTTTCCAGCGGTGTTTCCCAATTAGTACAAGGCTATATTTTGAAGTGAATGCAACAGGCGTTTCAAAGGTATTGACCGCCAACATTAATCAACAATCAGCAGACCATGGCGGCCGCCGCCGCGATACGGGGTGAGTTGATCCCAGATAGAGGCGACCAGTGGCTCATATTGAAGCCCTGTGTCTCCTCTATCGACTCATGAGCGGCGGGTGGCATATGAATCGCCATAAGGCAATCAAATTTGCAATCTTCTGAGGAATTATGATTCGACATCGAATAAATAATAGTGTACCCTAATCCTAGATAATGACCCTGTTAATATTAATATAAATTAAAAACGAGCTACAGTTTTGCAGTTTCATATATTAATAAGCGATACGGCCAAGGGGAGCCGCTGAATCCATCGCCTTTGGCCATCGCGAGCATCATGGTCAATGGGTTGCATACATCATCGACGATGAGCACAAAATCTATGCTAAATAGTAAAATAACCTAGGTAAAAATAGATATCAATTAACACCCAGCTACCCCGATCTCGTCGAACACCTATGCAAGCAATCCGGATCAACCTGATGCCATAGGATAGGACGGCAGCGGATCCCATGGTGGGAGGGTGATGAGAACCATCGGAGGTAGTAAATACTATTCCTACGTAGAAGAGGGAAAATGGTGGTTGATGAGAGTGTTCCCGCCAGAACATTCCTGTTAATACTTATACCCCCCAGTTGTATTGGTATTGGGCCACCCTTCTTCATCCATTTTAGTTTTAGAAGGGCAGTCCAAATCGACTTATATGCATTTGAAAGCCTTTAAGGAGGTGCCATTGAGGCAGAACTGACCATTGTTTTGGAGCATCGATTGATGATCAATCTCCTAACAAACTGCCACATCTCATAATCTCTTCATAATGCTGGATGAGATGGGAACTGGGCCTATTGAAAATTGAAAAATTATACCCCTTTTCTTCTCCTCCACCTCCACCTCCTCCTCAGCCTCAGCATTGAAATCGCCCCCCCCTTCCGTGCGGGGTTGGAGTTGGAGTTGGAGTTGGGAGGAAAGAATATTGAATTAAATGAAAAAAGTGGAGACAGAATACTCGGGGGACTGCGGATGATGCCAAGGGTGCCTATGGAGGCCAAAAGATGTGAACACAACAATCAACCGGCCATGGTGAACGACCTACGTCAAGAGTAGGTTGTGCTTGCATCGTTTTAGAGGAAAATACCAACAATTAATGCTTCGTTCAGATAAATGAAAATACAAGCTGTGTGGGGGTGGGTACGAGATATTGCTGAAATCCTCGGAGACCAATGTATCGAACAGATCCCATTACGTAGGATTCTCAATTCCCGCAATCTCCGTTCACGCACTCTCAAGCCATTGTCCATTCACCCCAGCAATACCGAACGGACACCTGGAGGCAAGAACACAGCTACTAAACTGCTACACAAATATCATACTACAATAGCTCATAACATGTGTGAGCTCACACTCACACAGTTAATAAGCATCTATTCTAGCTAAGTCTAGGTAGTCCCAGTAGAGCTTACAATAATAAGACAATCAACACCTACCAACTCTCCCTTTCACTGTCGAATTAGCATCAATACATTGTAGCTACAACATCCTCCTTTCTACTGACACCATCGTGGCACCATGTCTTCCCTACCACAACTGTTTCAAATCACCAGATACGATTCGCGTCCGGCATACTTGCGTATTTCCGCTTAGGCGTTGGGTATTTATCTCTCAGCTTCTGCTCAAAAGATTCTCTTGATTAAGAATTCTACCATTGAAAGTTAGTTGAAATATCTTTCTAGAATTAATGGACCAATGCTGAAAAATGTTTTCATGGCAAAAATTAAACCCATCATTATGGCCATTTCCGTTTCGAACCGTACAAAGATCCTCGGACTCGGAGCGGCCAGGGATATCTCGTGGTACGTATTCCTATATGGATATAGTATGGATTGCTCTGTAGGTACCAAACTGGCATCACGGAGAATTGATTTGGAAAGACTTCTGTTGAAACAGAGGTGACACAAACACACGCCCACATCTAAATCTAAAACAGACATGATGGTGACAATGGTGATGGCATGTTTTCCTGCACCAGTACAAGGAGAGCCAAAAATAGAGAGCCAACAATAAAAAAACTCATCAGTGTCAGTGTCCTTTGCCATCTTATGACCTGCTCCCAGAGTCATGACACAGCATTCTCAATCAAGAACCTGCTATGCGTGTGTATCCCACAGTCACTCTACCTGACTCGCACCGCCAACATGTATCCTAATGACCCTGGCGATCCAGGACTATTTCCTGTAGGGGCGGATGTCGAAACAGCATCCAACACACGAGCTGCTTGGGAATTAGCTTCCATGTACTTCAAGGACGTGAAGATGATGACGGTGAATTTAGCACTAGCACTCACCGATCGGTTCCTGAGCTTGATCAGCACGAGATCGCTCATGCTGAGTTCGAAACAACTCGTTATGGTTATGGAATTTCCAAGCATCCTTCAATTGGTTCCTCCGCGTAACGCCAAATCAGACGAGAACGATCGCAAAGCAAACAACAGCTTTTGATGAGCCGCGAATGGATCATACAACAAGGTTATGAAACATTTGTCCAACAAATCGAAGATGCCATCGAATATGTGCCACTTTCACCATCCCTTCATCAACCATCCCATCCCTGACTCTGACGATGTGCGTGGGCATTGCAATGCGCGTACTAATTTGCCAAGGCTGAGACATGAAAATTAAAAACTGCCCGAAACTGCCTCAACAATGCAGCCAAGAACAAAAAAATAAAAACTGAGACATGAAAATTAAAAAAAAAACTGGAAACTGCCTCTACAACGCACGGATTCCTATCTAGAGACGAGCCTGTAGTAAATGAATTGTCTCTGAGAAAATGATGCGAAGGAAATTATTGTCCCTGTCTGATGAGCGAGATATGATGTAATATGTCCCACGTACCCCCCCCCGCATACAATAAGTATCTAGGTAAGTGTCTCAGAAATGACTGCGACTCATGCAAGAATACCCCCCCAAAATGATAATGGAATGACTCAGAATGACTTAGTATTTATTGCCCTGGATCCCGGTCAGACAATAATATAAACGCACCTGGCCACTGAATGAATAGCGGGCAGTATCTACTATGAACTCTATGATATGACCTCATGTATGGTTCCTCATAGGTTTCGGTGGCGTCTCTATGGTAGGTACATATTATATTGTATGAGCCAAGACGCATATTTCTATTCTCTCATAAAAAAGTATTCCAGCAAACCAAAGAGCCTCTCAACATCGCAACTCAGTCTCGCCACTAAACGCCCTAAACAATGATGACAGCCCAGTGCAATTCTCCCAGAGTTTTCGGCACTTTCAAAGTCAGCACTTTCCGAACTGACCACAAAGATAATCAAGACGTCGAAATAAAGAATCTACAACATGGAGATGTAATGTCTCTACGAAGAATTGATCCTTTCATGTACTATTCCATTCCAAGGGCTGATAGAGCCGCTGTGTTATTCAAGGCTGTTGATAATTCTAACGAGAATTTACTGTGTATTAACGAAGTCGGTGGTCACTCTCCACCAGCAAAATCCAAGGGAAAGAGGACAAGAATTTCCCGCCGAAAAAGAATTGCCGTTGAAGCTCACCCCCATACTATGTTAGGTGAAATTATCTATGGCGATGCCTCTTCAGGTTCAAGTGTTGATGTGGTTGCTGCATTCTTCAAGGATGTAAATATTTCAAACGAGACTACATTGTGCCTTAACCAAGCCGCATTCAAGAGAAGGAAATCATCAAATTCTCAAAGTTAAAGCGTTTCCTTTGAAGCTCATCCCAGTACTATGTTGGGTGAAATCTTCGACAATGATGCCCGAAGCAGCATTGTTGACGATGTGTCTTTGGCTGTGTAGGATTGTAATAATATTAGATTTGGATTTTAGCACTACGATCTTCAAAGAGATTAGTTCACTGCATTTTGTAGTTGCCATGTATGGTACCAAACTCCATTTCTTCATCTTGATGCACCTACCATGAGAGAGTGCCATAGTGAGAGCAATATCCAATATTATCATGTGCCTCAATCCATGACATGATCCTCTCGCAGTATTGCTAGATAAAGGACGTGACTCGTATGATAAGGTGGAATCTATGAAGTGTATTGTGTATTACTATTCAGCTCTTTGAATTCAGATAGGTACCAGTTGCGGGAGAACATTAGTTTTTTTCATGCGTACAATACACACCATCATCGTCCACTGGCTTTTATTCGAAGACAGAGATAGTAGCAAGGTAAACCAATGGCAAAAGTCATAAAATAATTCAATATTCTAATTTGATCAATTTCTTCGCCTATTGCCATTTAAGACTACTACCAATTTCCTAAAAGGTCCATGTATCAAATACATCCCGATCCTTTTTCAACTTCAGATCATAAATTTAGTACGAATTGAAACACAAAGCGTGAACATAACACATAAACACAACACTTTCCCCTCTTCTCTCTTCTCGTCATCGTCGACATCATTGAACTAACACTACTCTCTCTTTCTCAGTTCTCTCAACTCTCCCCCTGCTTCCTCATCTGCTTTTTATTCAAACCGCTATTCCCGCCATCCCCGCCATTCCCATCACCATCACCACATCGCCTCTCCGTAGTCTTGACAGTCTCACTCGTAACCTCATCACCATCCATCATCTTTGTCAATGTCGTACATACCATGACACAAACACTGCTATCATCCTTGTCCATCCTCTTCTCGTCACAATCTTCTGAGACCACCTTTCGAAAGTGATGCTCAACGTTGAAGTTCCCGCCAAAGTCTGGCATTTCGGTACGATCTTCATCGTCAAAATCGTAATCATCTCCTCCTCCACCTCCGTATCCTCCACCGCCGCTCGATGGTGGCTTGGTGGGATTTTTGGTGGGCTTGCTGTATCCACCACCATACCCGGAACCAAAGTCTGGCATGGCGGTACGATCTTCATCGTCTTTATCGAAACCATATCCTCCTCCTCCTCCACCTCCGTATCCTCCACCACCACTCACTGGTTTCTGAGTAGGCTTTTTGGTGGGCTTGCTGTATCCACCACCATATCCATACCCACCATCAACATCATCACCACTGTCGTCGCCATCATCCTCATCTTCGTCGTCCTCCCTCTTGGCACACTTTTTAATATTACACCCCAAATGATCACAAACTTCCTTCCTCTTCGTCCAACTATACTTATCTTCATTTTGATTACAGCACGTATCACGCTCGTCTCCCGCGCACTTGTCAGGATCACCATCATCTCCCGGATGGGAAACATCATCGCCAGAGGAAGAGCGCACTACATCAGGGTCATGAGCAAGAGGGGGTTCTTCAGGCTCGTCATCATGATCATCACCAGACCATTTGGCAGTGGGTGATAATGTAGGCGGGGGCGATTCCCATTCATCACCACTCCATTTCTTATCAGTAGGTGAGGTGGTGGGGGATGAAGAACTCCATTCATCACCAGCCCATTTAACAGTAGGGTTGAGTGTGGGTGCTTCCCAAGCATCACCCTCCCATTCGGTGGGGTGAGGTGATGGCTTCTTGGAAGGACTTTTGGAGGGGCTACTGGTGGGTTTTTTAGTGGGATGATAGCTGGGTCTCCATGTGGGGTTCTTCGTGGGACTCTTGGTGGGCTTTTTGGTAGGACGTTTTGTGGGATGGTAGCTGGGTTTCCATGTGGGGTTCTTGGTGGGATTTTTTGTTGGCTTATAGCTCGGTTTCCAAGTGGGATTCTGTGTGGGCTGTGGCAGTGATAGATGCGAGCAAGCAAGAATAGAATTCAAAGATGAGCAATACATTCACATGACGGGGGTAAAAGTAAAAGATGCGCGGTAGGTACAATAAACATAAATTCACATCATAGACAAGCAAACACTCACACTCTTGGAAGGACGCTTTGTTGGCGTGTAGCTAGGTTTCCATGTGGGATTCTTTGTTGGATTTTTCGTTGGACGGTAGCTAGGTTTCCACGTAGGGCTCTTGGATGGCTTTTTGGTTGGCTTATAGCTTGGTTTCCAAGTGGGATTCTTTGTGGGCTGTGACAGTGATAGATGCGAGCAAGGAAGAATAGAATTCAACGATGAGTGAATCATGACGGGGGTAAAGGATGCGGTACAATCGACATAAATTCACAACATATACACTCAAACACTCACACTCTTGGTAGGACGCTTCGTCGGATCCGCAGTCGCCACCCACTCATCACCATGCCACACGGGACTCGTTGTAGGAGTACTACTTTTCCATTCATCCCCCATCCACTTCATACTATCATCCTCACTGCTCGAGTCATTGCGCTTGCCACATTTCTTGATATTACATCCCAGCGCATTGCACACTAACTCCATGGCAGAGTATGGACGAAATTCATCACTGTCCTCCATAGTATATTTATCATTTTCCAATTGATCACAACAGGCATCCCGTTCGGCTTGTAGACACTTGTTATACTCTTCTTCATCATCACTGTCATCGACGTCGCCAACACGTGGTGCAAACCCATCCGAACTCCATTTTTCAACACCTACAGGGGATACCGTAGGCGATGCACTCTTTTGCCATTCATCGTCTTCACTACTAGGATCATTGCGCTGACCGCATTTCTTGAGATTGCAACCCAACTCCTCACAAAGCTGACTCTGTTGATCATAACTATACTTATCATCATTTTGACTACAGCAAGTGTCACGTTCGTGCTGTTTGCACTTGTTGCGGGTGGGTGATAGTGTGGGGTCATCGTGGGCATCGCCACTCCATTTATCGGTGGGTGATACTGTGGGTGATACTGTGGGTGAGGATGATTCCCATTCATCGCCTTCCCATTTGGTGGGGTGTTGGGTGGGCGTCTTGGTGGGCTGTGATTTTTTGGGTGTGTGCAAGAGAGAGAGAGAGAGAGAGAGAGATGGTTTTAGCAAAAATAATGAACGTTTGGAGACACACACTTTCGAGAAACAAAATGCAAAATATTAAACTCACCTTCTTCGTAGGACGCTTCGTCGGCCTCTTCGACGGCCTCTTCGTTGGCTTGTCCGTACTGCCACCCCACTTGGTTGGAGCGGGTGTCTTACTGCCACCCCATTTGGTCGGAGCGGGTGTCTTACTTCCTCCCCACTCTGTCGGTTCCGGGGTCTTACTGCCACCCCATTTGGTCGGAGCGGGGGTCTTACTTCCCCCCCACTCTGTCGGTTCCGGAGTCTTACTGCCACCCCACTCGGTAGGCTCCGGAGTCTTACTTCCACCCCACCATTGGGAAGGACTAACTGTAGGCTTGTGCCCGTCCCCATTCCATGAATCACCATTGCGTTTCTCAACGATAATATCATCACGTTGCTCTTTCTCCGCCTTGGCACGTGGTGGTTTCGGTCGATCTCCTGGTGGCTTGGCCTGCTTGACTACTTCTTCTTCGTATTCTTTCTTTTCTTTTTCCTTCTCGTCTTCGGGGAGTGTTTTGGCGGGGCGATGGAAGTCAAAGTTGTGATAGGGGGTTTCTCCATAGAGAGAACGAGGGTTGTTTTTATTGTCTTCTTGGTGGTTCGTCGTCCCGCCTTCGGTAGTGGTGGTGGCTGGGTTGGCAGAAGATGGGTTGGCAGTGGCGGTGGTGGCCGTGCCGAGGAGGAGGGTAGCAAGTACTAACTTGCCTTGAAGGAGCATCATCGTCTGTTTTATCTCTCTCTCTCTCTCTCTCTTTGTGGTTTTTGTTGTTTTTGATGTCGGCGACGGCGGGGGTGGTGATGTCTCTGGCAGAGCACTGGAACGATTCAAAATAAAACGTTTGGTTGCAATTAATATGTTCGGTTGTGTTGACAATGATTGTGGGTTGTCTCTCCAGAGCAAATAATTGGCTGATAGTACTCTTTTACCGGCTGCAAAGTGTGAGAGGGGGGGAGGCGCAGGGAGTCGGGCGAGTGGTGGTGGTGGTGGAGATGAGGGGTGTTTTGCTAGCGTTGAGTGTTGAAATGACATGACTGTTGCTTCTAAAAATTAAAGGAGTTGTGTGTGTTTGTTGGCATCAAATTTTGATTTTTCATCATCAATGTCTATACTGATTCCTTCAAATAGTTTCTACATGCGCGTAAGACCTCGTGTTTGAATACTAGTGAATTAATTCAAATTTTTTTGGCTCCTAGGGTACCTATGTAGGAGCTCCTACAGGCTCTTACGTATATATCCCTCCCTATCTAGTCCGAGCTCGCTCATAAACCTACGACATACAGCATACGAGCTCCTATTTTATGAATCGCCAACATCCATATGACACCATTATTGGCGGGAATGACAAACTGCCTAATAAAACAGCAACATTTGATGGACATGGTACGCAGTAGTCCTGTTGGACTGGGGGGAACAAATCAGTGGTAATATCATTTTAAGTTTTGGACAGTGCATGAAGGAAGANCAGTGCATGAAGGAAGAATGTTCATGGTTACTGGATTTGTTTGCTACTTCAACTTTTCATTGGCACACTGAACTGCAGATCCTTTTTCCTACCTTCATTATTTTTATTGGTGTATTGTATTTGCAGCAGTGAAATAATTCTGGATTGAACATTATAATTTTTCCCAAGGCACTTGAGTCTTTGATATCAACTGTGGACCACACCAATGCAACAAATCTTTCATTTCTGGACATGTGAGTTCATATGGCGCCTTTCTAGCGAATGGATTACGTTCTTTGCGCTTTTGTTGCAATTTCTCCGAATGGCAACCGTATGGATCCGACTGAAATGGCAGTAGTGAATTCTTCTTCTCTCCCTCTGAAGACTCCTGCAAGTTAAAACCGGTGGAAGCAAGTGGGTCAACTCCAACATAGTGAAAGTGATCAAGGGGCCATTGAAGAGCGCCGGCATGGAGAGTTTCAAAACGTTGACGTTTGAAGGAAAATGACACAAAAGATATCTCGGTAGGGTAGGATCCTGTAATTTCGTGAAACCGACAGATGCTAAACAGTAAATTCTCGAAGCTGTCGGTGGCATACTCTTCCGTGGTCGTGCGTGCTCGAACCGTATTTCCATTGCTATCACTCCCTCTGCCACCAGACTTGTCTGGGCCATTGATAGCTTCCTCGCCCCCATTATCCAACAATATGTCCCGTCCACCCCAAAGATCTAAAGCATCTGCAACCCGAAAGTAGCTCCCCCCCTCGGTCTCTGGGCCAGTTTGTGCCCTAGTTTGACCCCCACTGAACACAAGTAAGCTATTTTCATCTTCCAAAGCAATTCGTATTCCAGCTTGTATATGCGATGCAATGGCTTGGGGGAGTCCCCTGCCGCGCTGATAGTCGAGGAGCCACCAAACGGAATCGTCACGAGCTGCATTTTCAACATCGCCGGATATGAGGACGGAGTGACCAGCCACGATAATCAGGTGTGTAGCTTGGGAAGCAATTGATTTTTCATTCTGAAAATATTGCGGCAGAGTCAAAACGGGCATTGTTCCATTTATTCACCGTCACCGCCGTTTATCAAGAAGTAGTGGAATCCATTTTTCAAAGAAGCAAAGAGGGTATTAGAAAAGTTGTATATTCTGTCTAAGAGAGATAGAGAGGAGTTGATTGATTTGTATGTCGCACTCACAAATGGCTGAGAGTCAGAATGCACCCAAATAAGATCTTTCCGTCCAGAGCCACCACCACGGAGATGGCCGCCAACGCTATCAGAACGGGATGATGTTTGAGGCGGCCCAATGCTTCGCGCAACTATTGATGTTACCGCCCATAAAACCACCCCCACAAGGATAACATATGGAAGAACTTCCCCCCGCATTAATTTCGAAGCAACACCGCGATGCCGATGACGCATGACTCGCCGTGGTGCGGGTTTGAGCGGCATGTGCCCCGTCTGCTAAGCCTTTGCTAGTAGATGGAAGATTGGATCGCAGAATCGCAGGATATCTCTCTCAAGAGATGCAGGAGTGCAGAGGGGAGAGGGGACAGAGGAGGAGGATCTTACTTTTGGCGGGTACGTTGGCGCCATACCTTACAGGATCTACTATCTACTATCAGCTACTATCTAGTGGTTTTTTGGTATCGGCTGGCCTGGATGGGGTTTTGCTGATTTGATTTCATGTTGAGGCAGTGTTGAGGCAGTGTTGAGGCGATGGGTCAGGGTGGGTGATGTGCTATGCAATTAATAAAGTTGCAGGTTGCAGTGCTCTCTGGGCTCTAGAGGCTGTGAAGAAGTTTAGAGCAGAGAAAATTACCATCTAAAAGAGTACTAGCGAGTGGCTTGTTCGTTGTCAGTCAACCTCGGTCAACTTCACCCTGAATGTTGTATAGGTAAAAATGAATTGACTATTATTCTATATATATTGAATGGACAAATGGAAAGACGTGAAACTGCATCAAGATATTATCCTGCAAGAAGACGACGCCACAATTGCAAAGTACATGCAGCGAATGGTGTTTCTCTTCACAAAATCCACTTCCTCTTTCCTCCCACCACAGCATTACCATCTGAACCAAACAGTGGCAGCATTCCTCGGCCGTCGGAATCAAATAGTGATGGCACCCCCTGGACGAACCGATAGAGAAGTTGGAATCCTGCAGCATTTCTACCAATCCAAGAGATTACGAGAGGTAACACCGCAAGCTTCATGTTCATGAGCTCATGAAGAATAGTGGCGTTGTTCCCACCAGAAGAACAAGACCGAATAATCTTTTTGCGGACCACCTCCATCTTCTTCTTGCCCCTGTTCAAATTCAAAAGAGAGACTACTTCCGAATCAGGTGGGTCGGTATAGTATGTAGGCCAAATTTCCATCAGTGTATGATTTGAGTTCCAAATGCTCGCCAGACTCGATGTGTTACAGAGAGTACGTGAGAGAGCGGCCCATCCTCCTTGTATGGTGACGTCTGTGAGGAGAGGAACACATCCAAACTTTTTTAGACTGGTGCTACCCTCCAGAGCTTTTGCGAAAGCAGTCATCCCCTCGTCCTTTATTCTGTAATCGTTTGAGTTGGGTCCATACCTGTCGCACATAACATTCAAATCAGAGAGTGTCTCCAAAACGCCACCAGGGTGATCTCCCAGTAGGTCAAAGAATGTAACCCATCCAGAACTGGTGATATCAACATCGGTCAAACTCAATTCTACCAATGACTTCATTGTACTCAGAGCATCTACCATGTGAATGATATCACCGTCCTCGATGGTGTTCTCACCAAGACGAAGGCTTCGCAAAACACAGTTTTGCAGTGAATCGAAGAAGGTACTCCATCCTTCTCGTGTCATGACAAATGTTCCGTATCGAGGCGACACTGATCCACAAAGGTCAAGCACTTTCAGTGACGAATTATTTGCCATTGCCTCTGCCACACAAATCCCCCCAATTGGTCCAATATTGTTATGCCACAGATGAAGCTCTTCCAATGAAGAATTCGCCAAGCCTCTTGATAATGCCTCCACTCCTCTTGGTGTGATTGAACCATACTCGGCTTCATAATCTCCCTGCAGGCATAATTTCTTCAGGCTTTTGATAGAACTCAATGCTTTGCTCAATACTTTCGCTCCTTCATCTAAAATATCATTCTTGTTGAGGTCCAGACACACAATGTTTGGGCGAGAAGCCACTACATCCACAATCTCTGCCAAAACCTCATCCAGCTGCTCACAACCAATCAGACCAATTTGTCGCAGGGTTGGGGTGCATCTCGACAGAGCTGATACAAGGAACTGGGTTGTCTTAGAATCAAGAGTAATGTAACTGACATCAAAGCTGCAAAGATTGCTATTGTTCTCGAATAACGGGGTGAGAATCGAGAACGCATCACCCATATCCATGCCGTGTACAATGTATCCCTTCAAATTCAAATATTTTATCGACAGTTGCCCGAAAGAAGGACTTTGCATTCCTTACCAACGTCCTCTGATCCCTCGCATTGGTAATTTCTTCTCGGTTTGTTTGGTCCAAGTCCTGGATTTCCAAGCACTTTAGGCGTGTATTTTTAGAAATTGCACCCCCTTCTACTCCCCAATTGATACTAAGAGGATCGAAGCGATAATTTACGTTGGCGTCGCCATTAAAGACAACGTTGAGTGACTCAATGTACGAGTCATTGCTCTTCATCATTCGCAGTGTTTCGCTATCAAGATCGATGGAATCGAAATACTCGGACTCCACAGACTCATCGTCCTCTCTGGCATCAGACTCCTCGGAATCATCGCCATCGTTGCCACCAGCACTATTGCCCGCATTGATCGCATCACCTTCGTCGTTGTTGCTCATTGTAATCGTTGGCTTCTTCTTGTGGCCGGCCGGTGGGGTGGCGGGTGGCGTACCTCTCTCTAGAGGTTGATCATTGAAACTCAAATCAAAACGAAAAACGGCAGGCAGGGGGGCTGCCCTCTTTTATCCTTCCTTCTCTGCAGAGGAATTCGTAGAATGCGAGATGGGCAGATCTGCGGGCCAGACCACACTAAAAAATTAGAGGATACTTATTTGGGTACGTACGAACTGGCTTTGGATA
>JALLBF010000617.1:0-12577 GCA_036939945.1 Thalassiosira sp. AJA248-18
GAGAGGAGGAGGCCTAAAAAATCTACCCCACAGCATCTACATAGGAATTCATAAATACTTTCATTGGCTCCGATCCTTTCAACCTTTATCAAGGACACCTTCAGGACCACACAAGCGGCATAGATATCTTGTTTTAGTTGCAGCCATCGCAATTAGACCACCAACCATGCCAGGTGTCGTAGTTTAGCAAACACAGCCAGCTCTAATTGACTATACTGGGGTGAAGGGCACGACATAGATCAGAATACCGCCATCAAATTCCAGACCATAATGTCACAATTGCTGGCAGTGGCAACCGCCACGGCATTATTTTATTGTGCCCATCATGCTCATGGAGTGCATGATGGAGGGACAACGAGTAGGGGCAGAGTTGCTGGTAATACGCTAGCATCGTGCACTGCTTTTCAACAATCAAGTTGTTGCACATACAGAAAAAAACCATCGGTCTCATTTCAATTAAGATACTCAAGCGATGAGGATGGCATTCATAATTGGTTACAACCAAAACAGACATCAACTTTAGATGACTTACATAGAGATAGCGACGATCACTTCGCCGCTAATAGAGGGGATACAGATGGGGAAAAAGAATATAATAACATCTTAGACGCTTGGACCAATGATGCTGATGAAAGACGAAGTCGACGCCTGCAATCGTTAGAAAATTTCAATCAAGCCAATGCACAGCAGGAATCCAGCAAAACGAGGGGACACGAGGATAGAAATATACCGCGAGAAAACAATGCACAGCTACTACCCACGAGCAATAATCTCGAACTCCCCTACAATGATCTATCACAACTTCAAGCCATTAGATCAAATGTACCTGCCATTTTAATGGCAAGCGGCCCAGGCACTGGAAAATCCCACGTGTTGTCACTTAGAATAGCCTACCTTCTCCAGAAATATCTAAAGAGGAAGCAGCAAAATGGAGGAATCATGTACGGGGACGATGATGAAGCAGGAGATGAGTGCACCACGCCTGACTCTATGGTGATTTTGAGCTTCACAAATAGAGATGCAGAGAGGCTAAAAGAACGGGCCCTTGATTATTTATTTCCCAATGAACAACAAACCTGGAGGGATGAAACATCTCGACAGCTTTGGGCTGGTACGATGCATGCCTTTTCCTTGGCGATATTGCATAAATACGGCCCGTCTTCGTCACCCGTACGAGTTCTACCTGCCAGGGCAATGAGAAATCATGTCTCGTCATCGCTGCGGACTTTGTTGAACAGTGACGACGGTGGAGAGAAACCCAGCTCAAAGAATAGAAAGCTACAATCGCGACATTTACAAGCCCTCGAGGACGTGGGGCATTCACGCTCAATCCTATGCCAAAATATTGTGCGATGCATTGATCTGTGGAAGGAAGCAAATCTCCCGCTGACACCTCCCGAGTCAGCGGCAGGCGGAGAAGACCGTTCAATAGAGGGTGATTATCAACACGAGTATCAACAAAAAGAGGTCCGCGTGAGGAAGGCTTGCTTGGAACTGGCGATGAGATTAGGTATATCAAAAAGTTCGGCACTGTTGGCGTTGGATGTCTACCCCGAGTATCAGGTAAGATTTGGATACAGCTCATGTATGATGAAATTTTTTGTTCCTGAAACAAAAAAAACGCGGGTTCAACATTCTGTTTGTATCACTAACGCTATTCCTATCACTATCTAATAGGCTCGCCACGCCGCAGCTGGAACTGCAGACCCATCTGACCTTGCTGGCATGGCATATCGGCTCTTGGTTGATGATCCCACGGCACTACAACTTCTTCGATCAAAACTGAAGCACATCATTGTCGACGAGTACCAAGACATGTCGGTATCTCAACACTCTCTGCTCAGGTTGGTGGTGCGCGGTGTCATCAATGAAAACGAAGCCACAGCAACAGGTGATAAACGTAAAAAGAGGAAGGCTGAACGACGACGACGCCGAAAGTTGCCAGTCCTGCTGGAACCTAGCCACCAAAAACGTAGATTGAAAGCAAGCTCACGTTCACACGCCAACTTCCACCAAAGCTATTCTGTACCATCCATTTTCTGTGCTGGTGATGCAAGTCAGTCGATATACGGTTGGAGAGGGGGAGCTCCTGAGTTGACCATTCATGGGTTTCGTCGGGATTTTCCTCAAGGCGTAATAGCGCCACTGGGGACATGCTATCGTCTCCCAAATGATATTGTTGAAGCTGCTGCAATGCTATTGCCAATGGGGCAGGACGGTACGGAAGAGATTTTGGATGAAGAAACATCGTATGACGTCAGTCCGGCAGCAGCAGCGAAGTTGGCGTCATCGATCATGGATGCATCGGACTCGGGCAATGTTGACGCAAGCGATCTCTTGGTTGACGATAGTAACACCAATATGAATATGAGTTCTCGCCATCGTTCTGCGGAAGACCGTGTTCGATTGGGAAATCAACTCTTACTCTCTAAAGGAATGCAAAAGCTCGATAGCACTGTCGTCATCCATGGCCTTTGGGATTACCGTGAAGAGGCTAAATACATTGCGTCAACCATTCGACGAAGATCAAAGAAACGGAGAAAGGAATTGTTAAGTGCGCTTAGCAATTTGGATGATGGCATTTCATTTTCACCAGATAAAGAGCTGCTGGACTTGACTGACGTCGCTGTTATGGTTCGCTCTTCAAATCAACTACTTGCCATTAAGGAGGCTCTTAAAGATGTAGGCATTCCTTTTGTTGCTGACGGAAGTAGACAGAATGATGCTCATACCAAGGAAGAAGAGGAGGCTCATAATTGGCTGTCTCAAAAACGAGCAAAGCAAGTAAAAACTATTCCAATGAAGCCAGCAACGATAATGACAATGCACCGATCCAAAGGGGAAGAATTTGACGACGTATACTTGGCAGGCTGGACAGAGGGCTCGTTTCCGCATCCTGATGCAGTATCATCGAACCGTGTCCACGAAGAACGCCGCCTTGCCTATGTGGCATTGACGCGTTCTCGACAGCGAGTTGTGATTACCCACTCCTTCATTCAAAGAGTTCTGAACTATGGCAGAGACGGAAGGAAGAAATATGTAACTGGTCAGGTGCAACCATCTCGTTTTCTTTATGAGATGGTGCCTTCAAAGAGAATTGAAGATGGAGCTGCAAGCAGCAATGACCAGAGCAGTGACATTCCGTGGCTTCCATCAAGCGATAATAAAGGCACTGTTTGGAATAGATCTGCAGGAATCAAAGAGATCGTAGCAGGGCAGAACTTACCAGACTTCTTTCAGAAAACATATCAGCAACCAAAAGGGTATGTTGCCAAAAGATCAGAGTTGCGTCAGTTCACCAACGTTTCACAAGCGAGTCCGGCGCCATTGAGCACTGATTCGGGCCCCAGCAAAACTAAGCATATTGGAAAAATTCCCCAAAAGACCCCTCTGGAAATCGTAGAAAAGGGACTGAGAGATATTATTGCCCTCCGCAAGAAAGGCGCGAGCAAAAAGTATAGCCCCATATTCAAAACAATGCTCGCCTCTTTTTTTCAGCTCCGCCGAGGGAATGCCCTGGTATTCGCGTCGGGGACGAAAAGTAAACAAACACAAAATGAATCAGTTTATGCACTAGTAGAGGCACCAGTAGACGATTTGGTGAAGAAGCCTCTTGGAAGATGCACTGCAACTCAACTGGGTCATTACCTGGCATATTTGATACTGAAGCCAGGAAACAGTGCCCCCAATTCAAACCCAAAGTCAGAGTCAACGGATATACATTTATCTAAGCTGAACTCAGAGGCCTCGCACAAGGAATCTTTAGACGTTATTGCGAACGGCCTGAGAGATATTGTTGTCCACCGCAAGAAAGGCGCGAGCAAAAAGTACAGCCCCATATTCAAAGAAATGCTTGCTACTTTGTTTCAACTCCGCCGAGGGAATGCCCTGGTATTCGCGTTCGGAACAAAAAGCACTCAAACGCGAAATGAATCTGTTAATGCGCTGGTAGAGGCATCAGCTGACGATTTGGTTAAGAAACCTCTTGGTAAATGCACTGCGACACAGCTGGGTCATTACCTTGCATATCTGATTCTTACGAATAGTGATATGTCCAATTAGCAGAAAATAAAGTCATACAAATATCAACTTATTGCTTTGTGAGAATACTCATACAGGAACAAGCCGATCGATGAAATGCAGTTTAGGTTTAGGCTCAGGTCTTATTTTTTGCTATTGGAAACCGAATCAAACTGGGCCTCCACCGCACTCTGCCCCCACAAGAACCTCATCCACTTTACCGCCGCAATGGTAGTAAGCATCACATTCCATCCACTGCCACCACTAGCTTATGCTCTGCTATCAAGCTCAAATCGGAAGCTTCATATTGGTAGAAATTATGGCTGCTCTGGTGGCGTGGGATCACAGAAAGCTGATATTTTTATTCCACTACGAATGTGCACATGTCTCTAGGTAATCTTATCATTCACTGGGTGAGGTGGAGTTTGGTTATGAATGAGGGCCAAATTCTTGAGAGAAGAGGAGTACTCTTCTCCAGCCGGAAAGAAAGTGCGTTAGTTGTGAACAACTTGTTTGCATTCATAGTGAGTCAAAGTAAAGTATATTCTTCAGTCACTTACCTCAAATGCAGCACCACAAACACGAATGTTCTCGAACCTTTACCTCAGAGCTTCCTTCTTTTAAGCTGTAAAAGACGCCTGTTTGGTGCCATGCAAGAAGGGGTGGTGGTGATTGAGCTGATGACTTGATAGAAAAGTATCTCTATGTTGTACGAGTTCGCTCCCGCTAGATCCATTATTTGGTCCTACCTACGTACCTATCGACTATTGACGGCGATTTTCCTCCGAGTTGCCGAGCGAAAGGCGGATTTGTATTTTTGCGGGACATCTCCATTCACCTAGCATGTTCCCTCCTGAGATATCGTTACCAGCTTCATCTTCCCCTCTTGTCCGCTTGATGCAGCACACGTTCGTCTTTCTGCATTTAAAGGGAGTAGAGAAACAGAGTACGGCAAGGTTATAACATAGTATCTGTACTGGGCATGTCTTCTTATTCGTATTCCATCTCCTCAACGATGCGGGTAAGTGATTTTTGCAACAAATCGGTGATCCAATTCCTCTGCCCGTTTGGCTTCTTCATTGAGGTTTTCTTCTTGGAAAATACATGTGGTATTGATATTGCATACGTGCTATGGATGGTATCAACACCAAGATGTCTCTCTTGAAATGATATTTTCTGATGTACAATGTATTGGGTCAACACAATTGCGAGATTGGTTGCATCAACTTTGTTTGTCTTATTTTTGGTTTGTACCCGATACAATTAACCACATCCTCCAATAATTGCGTGACAATACGAACATGCACATCATATGTAATAGGTGATGGCCTTTCTCGCGATCCTCCTTATTTATATGGGAACAACACTGGCATTCCAAACTAGCAACAATCATCATGGGACGCTATCGGCATTATTAGCAAGAACAGGAAGAATTAGGTATGATCGGACACGGCTTTCTGCCAACAATGATGGCGGACAGGATGCCTTCACGGCTCAGCTTCAAGCTGCTCATGTAGAAGCTGCAAAAGCAAGCATGGAAAGCAGCAACAAACTTGTAGACGAATATGCAAATGGCATGATGAATGGATCCCGATCGGCGGCTACTGCAGAAGCAGCAGAAGCAGCAGAACCATCACAATCGTCAGCCGCAACACCACAGAAAACTGGCAAACATGCCATATCAAACCTCCTCATGCAAAGGGCCATTCAAACTCAGCTTTATTACCTGACGGATCTACGTGACGAGCCCACATATGTCTGGTTGCGTGAATTCTTAAACCATGATCATTTGGATGATAAGGGTAGATTCAACGAGCTTGATGGTCTTAGGTGCAGTGGGGGGTGGCAATACTATTTAGAGCAGCTTGAGGATTCTCCTCATTTTACAATTACCGTTCAGCTCGCACCACCACGGCTGAGTGCTCAGCAAAGACGGAATCCTTACCTTGCGGCTCAGGCAGTGGGAAAGTCGTATGAGGAAACGATCATGCCTTCCAAGATATCACAGACTCTACGCACGGTAGCACGGAGCTTGGAGCAAGAGTGGACGGCAGTGCTGGTTGAGCTAGCCGAGGAGGATCTGAAACGTGTTGAGCTGTTCAATTCTCCTCCTCAATTGCAGACTGCTGCGGCAGCCTACGCTGCCTACTGGCGCGAAAGAGCTGTTGTGGCAGGCGGGGAAGGCGACGATCAGGGTACTCCTTTGCATGCCCTAAACTGTAGAATATTGACTCGATTTTGTACTCGGGCAGCGCTCAATCAGCTCATTGTGGAGCTTCAGGGAGATGCAGTTGATGGCAGCGATGACGGCGGGGAGGCCAAAAGAGCCGCAATAGATTGGCTGAGAGAGTTTGCTCGTGAATGGGAGCCCCGGCTCAATCGAGGAGTAGATGACGATGTGAGGAGGAGTCTTGGGGTGGCTCCACCGGGCCACTGGCAAAGACTATGCAATGGTGCTGATGCTGACGATGTGACAGAGGGTATGTGGCAGGAACTTCCACCACTGTTCGCATATGCAAGCGATGATGCGATGCGATTATATTCTCCGCAAGCATTGTCTGCGCGCCTTCGGAGAGTACGGGCCAATATTTGTGATGAATTGGTGAATGACCTTCGGGCAACAGTACTCTCTATGAGTTAAAAATTTAGTTCGGAGACATCCAAGAGAACATTATATGATGTGCAATAGAGACAGCATCAAACAAGAGGAGGGAAACACTCAATATATTAGCTAATGTAGAATCTAGCCGGCAACCTTAACCGGAATCCTCCTCTCCTCCATCTGTGATACAATCATACAAATTTCTTCCGCAGCTTCATTAATTTCAAGCTCTGGAAATACAGCACAAGATTCAAAATCAACCTTTTCAATTCTCCAAAGTCCAAGGCAGGCACATGGTTCCTCAATGTCTGAATCATCTGGCCTTGATATGATTATGGCAACGTCAATTGTTATACTCTGCAAGTGAGGTCGAACAATGTTGATAACCTTTCTGATCGTTTTTTCTGAGAATAGATCGACGTTACACTCCAGAAGAGCAGCATGTGTCCTGCCGGTGTCAGAGTCGATTGATTTCTGTATCTTTGACCAAGTTAGGGGATGTCTTGGTCCGTCCATGTTATGTTCCGCTGGCTTGGGTCTGATGAGTCGTATTGCGAGTGGACCGTCTACAATATGAGGAATCACTTTGCACCGAGCATTTCGGTACTCGTCATCTCCCATGAGGAACCTCTGTTGATTGAAGAAACGGTGTTAATTTCATATGAATATTGAAAAGAAAAGATGCACAAAGGATACAGCTCCACGATAGTTACCTTTAATGCTTTAATATCAGGTGGATCGTCACCCTTCTCTTCGGGGATGTTATTCCAGTCATCCATCCAATCTGGAAGCTTGAAATATGCCTTCAATTTAATAAAAGAATAAGTCATATGTATGGCTTTTATGGTTATTACAACGCACGTATAAATTCAATGCAATATTCTTCAGAACGTACCGTCATGTTCCCAAAAGGCATCATCAAATTGACAATAAATGTCGGCGTATCTCGCAGTCCACATCTTTTACATCGAAAACAGGAGGACGTAGTGTTAGACTTCTAAAAGTTTGATAGCAAATAGAACTCATCCAAGTGAGACTCACTGATTCAATAATGGCTGACGCCAAATATTTTCTTCGGGATCATCCGTCAGGAAGAGGTCCCTGAGGCATGAAAAAGGATACATGGATCAGATGCAAGAGACTTTATGGGTCAACGGCTTCAATCAGGAATGGGTGAGTTCTACTCGAGATACACTTACATGCCCCGTAAATCAAACAGGGGGTCTATAGTTTGAGAGAAGAGCTCAACCGATTCCATTGAATCGGCTTTCGTGTTGTTCAGCTTGGCGTTTCCCATGGAGATGTCTGTTATTTCGTTGCATTCTCCATCTTCATCTGATGATTTGATTTTTGTTTCTTGGCTGTCACTTTCAGTCTCAGCAACTTCATCTTCATTGTGTATAACTGCAGTTTTCTTCCCACTTTTACGCCGACGAATATCCGGATAATGAAGTAAATGGTCCATCAACGGCCCTTCGGCAAATAATGGTGCCTTGAGCTTCAACTCCCACGCCTTGACATCCTCATGAGGACGGGACAAATTTGACCAAAACAATGGATTTTTGGCCAACGCGTTATTAAAGGCAAGACCAACCCCCCCACCACTGTTGCTCTGACCATCACTTGTATAAATAAAATGTTTACTGTACCTTCTTCCAAATCGTTTCAACTTGTTGCGTCCACGTCTCACTAATTGCCTTGTGCGTGAATCTTGATTATCGCTGGCATCATCATCATCATCATCATCGTCATCAGAGTTGGCAATGGACGTCCGTGTAACACTATCCGCCGTGGCAAAATACACCCCTCTTTGTCGACGGGTATCCACACCCAATCCACCTCCAGATTGGACATCTTGGGAAGAAAAGAAGGTATCCATGCTATACCCCAGAAGGAAAGCGACCACAAGAAATGGAAATACGACAGAAAAAGGGATTTGATTGGCCAGTATTTCTGATTTGAAAGACCAGGCTTGGTATGCCGACACAACGACCGTGTAGATGATCAAGATGGTTTCTGTGCTGGGGCCACCGTTCGAAGCCGTTCCCACGATTGTCGGCGGCTGCGCAGCGTTCTCGCTAATCGCCGGCAATGACATGGCCGAGAGCGTGCTTTTTGCCTCCATTTTTTGAGTATCAGCAACATCATCGCTATCGTTGCTAATTTTTGGCATATATTTTGACTCTCTTAAGCAGCTGTTTGCTGGAATTTTGCCATTGGCGGCGCCATCGACGATGGTGGAAGTAGTGCCTCGAACTTGCTTACTGACAACATCGACAACTTTCTTTTGGGCTCTCTTCATACCCCGTTTCCCCTTATCCATGGCAGATTTGGTAGCATCTTCCAGCTCTTCCAGAGGCAGGGGCTTCAACGGAATTTTGCCGACGGATGGCATGTTTTTCTTCATTCCAGCCCAGCGTCCTTAATATCATGGATCATGATGAATGATGGCATGCTATTCATGTTCATGCCTTGGGGTAAAATCCTCTGGTTCATTTAATAATCCTTCATCAGGTTCCCGCCTTTTCCGAGGTATCCTCCTTCGCTCGCTTTTTCTCGCTCTTTTTGACTCGACTGACGTAAAGGAACAAAAAAGACAACCCACGCCCATCCCACGCCCGCCACCTCATCATCGACCTCAGTCATTCGATCGGGGTCGACGGTCGCCGCCGCCGCACCACCACCACCACCACGAACCTACCACCACCTCGCCTCGTCATCGACGGGTTCATAGTGTTCCCCTGTGAACTGTGAATGAAACCCACTAGCGCCATAAACTATCTATTCTCTTGCTGTGCTCACTCTCTAGAGTTTTCCATCTATCATATTCAATAAGACAATCTTGAACCATGAGAATTTCATCCTATGCTCTCGGCATTCTTGCCGCCACGGTGGTTGCCACTAAGACTACTTCTGCCTTTCATATGCCAACAACCAACAGCAACGCTCGCCATGCAACGACCAAACTCTACTCAACAAAAGAGCGAACGCCCACAGTGTCCAAACTATCACAGCAAATGCGTGAGATGCAATCCCAAATGGTTTCAGAGAATGAAGACGCCGACTTGATAATGCAGGCACTACGTGGACGAAATATTAACGATGATGATAGTCAAGTGCAGGGACTAGAAATGAAATTAATAGAATTTGATGATGTGGATGGTGTAGGTAGTCAAGAAGATGTAGATCGATTACCCTACGAGTATGATCCGGTAGCGCTCAAGAAATTCTTCTCGAAACGCCCAAACCTTGTAGCGGCACGTGTAGCACAGGTTATGTCCACGGGGGGTAATGTGCTCATTAAATTTGCCGTGGATGTATTAACTGGTAACCTGAAGAATGATCCTGACTTGGAGGTGAAACGTGCTGGAGAATTGAGGGATACTATCACTAGTCTTGGCCCCTTTTTCATCAAATTAGGGCAGGTGAGAATACTTGAATGACTCATATCCCATATCCCCATGTTGCAGTACATCTCAACTCACCCACTGTTCACTGTCATTCAACAATAGGCACTCTCCATTCGACCAGACATCTTGAGCCCCAGGAGCATGGTAGAACTACAAAAGCTTTGTGATAAGGTACCCAGTTTCGATTCTAAGATTGCATTCAAAACAATCGAAAGAGAATTGGGGAAGCCTGTGTATGATGTTTTTAGCTCAATTTCTCCTGAACCCATGGCTGCAGCTAGTCTTGGACAAGTTTACCGTGCTACACTTAAGGCAACTGGAGAGACTGTCGCTGTTAAAGTTCAACGACCACAGGTATTGGAAACAGTTTCGCTTGACCTGTACTTGGCCCGTGAGCTAGGAATGTTTTCCCGTCGATTCCCAGCCCTGTCCGACCGCCTAGATGCCGTGGCCTTGCTTGATGAATTCGCATTCCGTTTCTATCAAGAGTTGGACTACAATCTTGAATGTGATAATGGTATTAAGATGAAGGAACAAATGAGTGTATTGCCGGATGTGGTCATTCCGACAAACTATCCCGAGTACACCGCACGCCGTGTACACGTTGCTGAATGGATTGATGGGGAGAAATTGAGTCAGAGTAACGAAGACAATGTTTCGGCGCTGGTAAATTTGGGTGTTATTACCTACCTAACTCAACTCTTAGAGTTCGGTTTCTTCCATGCTGATCCACATCCAGGTGATTCTTCTTCTTGTCTTTCTTTCTGTGTTTCAACCAAGCTTGATATTTGACTAATCGCTCTTTTCTTCTCCACTCCAGGAAACATGATGAGAACCAAAGATGGGAAACTTTGCATCCTAGACTTTGGATTGATGACTGAGGTGACAGATAATCAAAAATACGGAATGGTTGAAGCCATTGTTCACTTATTGAACCGTGATTACTCGGAGATTGGACAAGACTTTATTAACTTGGACTTCATCCCTGAAGGAACAGACACTACACCTATTGTGCCAGCCTTGACAAATGTTTTTGATGCAGCCTTGGCCGGAGGTGGGGCGAAAAGTATTAATTTCCAAGAGTTAGCGGCTGATTTGGCAGAGATTACTTTTGAGTATCCCTTTCAGATCCCACCGTACTTTGCTCTAGTGATTCGGGCTATTGGAGTACTGGAGGGCATAGCTCTTGTTGGTAATCCGGAATTTGCCATCATTGATGAGGCTTATCCATATATCGCTAGGAGGCTTATGACTGATGACAATCCAAGGTGAGTTTAGTCAACAATTTGTAGCGTCTGCCAAGACCGTCTCATACGACTACCAATGTGTGAGCTATCTAACAACAACTCTCCCCAACTAAATTCATACCCAAGGTTGAAAGCTGCATTACGATACATGGTCTATGGAAAAGAAGGATCGTTTGATGCTGAAAAACTGATTGATTTATTACAGGCACTGGAGAAGTTCACTGCCATCAAAGATGATGGTGATGGATCAGCATTCAAGGTAGATGGAGTGAGGGGATCCAAGGATGTAGGCAAGGCTGGGGATTCTGCAGGGTCAAAGCAATTGGAAGTAACGAAATTAGCCAAGACATCTGGACAAGGAGAAGCAGCTCAGTCTGAGCGAGATGAGCGTACCGTTCGAGATGCTTTGCAATTCTTCTTCTCGCCAGAAGGTAATGTGTTTCGAGAGTTCATATTAGAGGAGGTTGTGTCCTTTGTAGACGCCTCAGGAAGGGAGGCAAGTCAGGAGATATTGACGGCTTTAGGCCTGAATAATTTACCTATGCCATCACTGCTTCGGGCAATGAGTCCATCATTGAGTTCAACAGATAAACAGACGGTGCAACAGATGCGAAAGCTTGCACAGTTTCTGTTGGGAGACTTTGAAGGTGCTATTTCTCCTGCTGGCAATGGACTGCAGCGAAATAGTCAGCGTTTGCGTCAATTGCTCCCTGTCGTTCGGGAGTATGCCCCTCAAATCACGCAATTTGGTCAGCTTCTAGGAGTGCGCTTGAGTGAAAAGGCTCTCTCAAGAGGATTAAATTGGGCATCATCAAGGCTTACACCAGTGAGGCAGTAAGTAGAGATCTTCTTTTGTGTGTGTGTGGCACGGTGATACTCGTGTATCTCTTGTAGAATAAGAGAATAAAAAAGTGCATTCTGCTGTCATCAAATCATGCTCTCTATGCAGAGATGACTTGACTCTACCAGATCAGGGTCGATCATTTGTGGAGTCAAAGAAGAGAAAAACGCACCATAAATAAATTAGGGACCAGGGGGGGAGCCACGACCGACCATTTTATCTAGAGAAGTCTTGGATGTTCCCATCCTATCAAGCAAATGAACATGGCAATGGCAGTGACCCGTCGGCAAAACAGTACGAATTCTCTGTAAATCTCCAGATAAAGCTCCTCCTCCAGTAACAATGATTGCATCCTCGACCTCAAAAAGGAAGCAGGGCACCACGGAGACAAAAGGTTGCTAATCCTGTCCAATCCTTGTCGTATTCATACCCCTTCACCTCGTTGCTTGCCTAATAT
>JALLBF010000623.1:0-12741 GCA_036939945.1 Thalassiosira sp. AJA248-18
CTCATCGTCGTCGGTGTCGCGAAAGGCAGTTGTCGGCCTCCGTTTCGTCACCGCCATGCCGCCGGAGGCTAGTTTGAGGGGCTAGACCCCCTAGAAGTAAGACAATTTTGGTTCATATCCCATCAATACATACATTGATGGTCCTATGAACCAAAATTGTCTTACTTCTACGTGCCATAATGGCACCAGCGGCAAGGGGGCCTATGGCCGGATGGTGCGCCATGGTCGTCATCGTTGTTGGTCGCGGGTGGACGAAAGATGGGAGCGGGGGATGGGGGGGAACGGGGCGGCCCTCGGCAAGGATCTTTGGCAATATTCAAGGATCTGGCATTCTAAATAGGAATTAGTAAAGTTCACAGACCGGCCTCTATCGCTTAGAAGACCGAAATCCCCTAACAAATTAATAGTTCTCTTCCACCTTAATATGAAGCCATGAGATAGTACTATCTATGCATGAGCCGCTATCTGCCGCTATGCTAGCGCTGACTCAGCAATCAAATGGAAGAAGACAATAATTATAGTGAAAGGAGTGTAACACGTCAGTGTCTTTCACATAATTATCATCTCTCGCGGATAATTACAGACTTCTCACGATAATTATATTACAAATTTGAAGACTAAATATCACATATCTTGGAGTTTGGAATATCTCCGAACAGCCAACAGCGCTCAGCCACGCCAACAGCGCTCAGCCAACTAGTTAGGTATCGTATCTACAAGATAACAACCACACATGCTTCATCGCAGTTCATCGCCTCACATCTTCTCCGTCCAACATCTGCGCTGCGCCACACTATTTCCAGCAATCATGACGAAACTATCAATTGCATTCAGGCCGCTCATAGCGGCAATCCTTGTACTTTATACAACGGAAGCATTCTCGCCGGCGCCAAGAACATCGCTGCCGAGAGTTTCCTCGTCGACCGTTGGGGGGGGTGTCGTCGTCGTTGGTCGCAACACCGTGCAATTACGAGCATCCGAAGAAGATGAAGATTCGCCAAGCTTGCCACCACTTCCATCTCAGAAGGATGTGGCGCCAAAGGAGGAACCAGCGCCGACACCAGTAGCGAGTAACGATGTTGCAGTGGAGGAAGAGGGAACGTCGTACCCCATCGATTTGCCCTCGCCAGTTCTTTTGGGTACATCCATGGTGTTGGCAATTTCTTCTATAGGTAAGTGTTTGCTTATTGTTTGCTGGCTTGGCTCTTTTTGATTGGTAGAACACAAAACACAATTTCCCCCTTCTGCTCACAAATACCATTTCACATGAAACTTGATATCATATTATTATACATTTAACACAACAACAACAAAAGGATCGCTCTTTGAACTGACCAGCGGCAGCCCCACTCAACTCGGATTTGGAGCCACCGCAGCATTGGCTGCGATTGGATTCCCCTTCAGTATCTTTTTGATTTATGCTGCGATATTGAAGGGGTCAGCGGAGACTGCGGAGGATGACGCTGAATACAATAAACCAAGAGGACGTTTATAGGTGGTGGATTCGCATCGAATTTGGGTAGGTACATACATGGATTTAATCCAATTTATACGACTCTGGAAGGGGGAGAGTGGGTGTGGAATTGTACAAGGTTGAATCGAGTAAATGATGCCGAATAATGATATGAAANGGGGGAGAGTGGGTGTGGAATTGTACAAGGTTGAATCGAGTAAATGATGCCGAATAATGATATGAAAAGTGGATGAGGAAGTTAATCAAGTCAATGATGACAAAATTCTAGTGACATCAACCTTGGATGTCCCGTCATTGCATGAATACAAAGTATTCGGGTAAAAAGTTAACTCCTTAGTTTTACATGTTTCCGTCGATAGCAATTGATTATGCACCTCTAGATAATACAATCACAATCACCAGCTATTGCAGCAGGCTTACATCTCGGCACGATAGTTGTGTCAGGAAAGGTTCCAAGTTGCTGCCACAAATTGATCTGAGAACAGCTGGGAAGGAGAGATCTTTAGATAATACAAACACCAGTCACCAGCTATTGCAGCAGGTTTCTAGGTCGATAGTTGAGACTCATGTTGACAGCCCAGGTCCCAGGTTGCTGCCGCAAAATTGGCATGGGAAGGAGAAACCCCTACCTTATTAAAGTGACATCGACCAAAGCTGCAAGGAGGACATGTCTCTGGGCATGTCAATTGATGGGAATATAGTTTCAACTACTCTACCTACATTGATGCTGCAAACCTGTGGATAAATAGAATGGGCTTGATCGTCTTGGATGCATCATTCTGTCTTTGTTTTGCTGTCAGGAGGGATGATTCTCCCATCAACAATGTCGAATCCATCACCCATCTCACTCCTTATATCTGTATACTGCTGAAGCCTGTCTTTGCTCGACGACTTTCGACCGGTAGCAACATGAACAGAGAAATGGTGTGTGAGCTTTACAGTGCCGTGTTAAACGAGAAGGTACGTTGATAAAAAGTTGAGATTACCTTGCAAGAATGACCTGCTGTGCATTGCCCACTAGCATTTTCCTCGGCAATGTCGAACATGTGTTCGGCAAAGTACGCGTTTGTTCTCAGCAAATCCTCATTCGAAATGAAAAATTCTCTCCTCATACCAGACCACATCATGGCAGTTAAACTTGGAAATTGTTTCATCATCATCAACTGATTCAAGTCTGGATTTACCCCCATCATACCAGCACTTGTTGGAGTACGTGACCGCACGGCAGAAACCCCGCCATTAACCATATGAAAACAGGATCCATCGTCCACTTCCTCCTTTTCACGGTCATCCAGATCATCTTCATCAAATACTGAATACCCAGTCCTTCCGCAAAACTCTCCTCCTTTGGGTATCAGGTAGGAGATTATCTTATCATGATCCAATCGAGGGACTTGGAGTGGGTCAAATGAACCGCGCATTGCAACCGAGACGCCTGGAGTAACACACACATTTGCGTGAATTACAGGGTACGCAGTACCATTCTTGTGATCTGGATCGTGGGGATCGGTGAGGAACCAATCAACGTTTCGTCCTGCACACCAATATGTCCATTGAGGAGGGGTGAATGTGTTGTTGACTAGTTTCTGATTCTCTGGCTCCTTCTCCATTTCCTCTTCCTCGTTTTTGTCATTACTGCCAGCCCGCTCTCCATGATCGCCGTTTTCATTCTGCACTGATTTGTTGATTTGTTTTTGATTCTCTAATTCCTCCTCAATTTCTTCTTCCTCGCTTTCGTCATTACTTTCACTCGACTCTCCATCATCGTCATTGCCACTCCGATCCGATTTGATCATTAGTTTCTGATTCTCTGATTCCTTCTCAATTTCTTCTATTTCATCATTACTGTCAATCGATTCTCCATCATCATCATTGTCTCCCTGCTCGTATCTGTGCATTAGTTTCTGATTCTCTGCTTCCTTCTCCATTTTCTCTTCTTCGTCATTACTGTCACTCGACTCTCCATCGTCGTAATTGCCACTCTGCCCTGATTTGTTCCTACGAGTCTGACTCTCTGCTTCGTTCTGAATTTCTTCTACTGTGTCATTACTGTCACTCGACTCTCCATCATCATCATTGTCAGTCTGCTCTGATTTGTTCATATGATTCTGATTCTCTGCTCCCTTCTCAATTTGTTCTTCTTCATCATTACTGTCACTCGACTCTCCATCATCACCATCGCCACTCTGCTCTGATTTGCTCATATGATTCTGATTCTCTGCTCCCTTCTCAATTTGTTCTTCTTCGTCATTACTGTCACTCGACTCTCCATCATCACCATCGCCACTCTGCTCTGATTTGTTCCTACGATTCTGATTCTCTGCTTCCTTCTCAATTTGTTCTTCTTCATCATTACTGTCACTCGACTCTCTATCATCACCATCGCCACTCTGTTCTGATTTGTTCCTACGATTCTGATTCTCTGCTTCCTTCTCAATTTGTTCTTCTTCATCATTACTACTGTCACTCTCCTCTCCATCATCGTCATTGTCACTCTCCTCTGATAATGTTCTGTTGGTTGAATTATTCGTGTCTACATCATTCTCTTGTGCTTCCACTTCAATAATTTCACTCTCCTCTGGTATCTCCTTCAGGATTTCCTTGCCATACATTTCCGGCAAGAAATACCTAATCGCCTGATCCTGAATATAGGCCATGTACTTAATATTGAGCCCATCATCAGCATCGAGCCTCGTCCACATGATGACGTCCTCATCAATCCCCCGGGATGATATTTCATCAAATAAAATCTTCATACTCGATGCCTCACCGGCAAATATGGACTCTGGATTGGATAACGCGGTAGAAAGCATGCCTCGGATATCAAACGGGCGTACCGTGGCCGATGGCGTGGTAGAGTTGGATACGATATAGTTGACATTGCTTCCAATGACATAAGTCAATGCATGTTCCTTTCCGTGTTTGTCCGTTTTAACTAATGCACCAGCTTCCTTCAGTATGCTAACGAGCTCCTTCTTAATCTCATCATTTAACCCTGGATCTGTCCGGATGACCCAAAGGAAGTCTCCCCATGCAGTTTGATGTAAGACTGTGGGAAGGCATATTGTTTTGAGGAGGTGTAGTCGTGCTTTGGCGAGTTGAACGAGATTCGGTTGGTTTTGCATGAAGCGTGTTTCTAATATGTGTATTAGGCGAGGTTCGGGTTCTTCGGTAGTATTGTTCGCTTCCACTTCGATTGATTGCTGCTGAGCTGCATCGGTAGTAGTGGTATTTTTCATTGCTATTGTTTGTTGTTCAGCTACATCAGTAGTATATTTCTCTGCAATTGATTCAGATATTGGTGCGTTACCCGTTTGACTGTTTCCATCACCATTTGTAGCTGCGATGTTGTTTGGTTGAGTTCCAGGTTCTTCTGATGCTATTGATTTCAGAGTTGCAGATTTGCCAACTTCATTTGATGATTCAATATTCTTGCCAATCAGCCTATCGTAATGGCGTAGATGATAATATGGCTGCTTCAACGATGAACTCTTTGTGTCATTTCTCGCGGCTTTGATCTCATCATTCGTCGCCGCTATTCCAGCAAAACTCTGATTTACAGAGTCCACTCCTACCATCATAGAATCTGTGTAGGAGGCCGGCGATGGTAACATCTGTACAAGGACAAACGTACTAATAAGAAATAGAATCAATGCTGAAGCCATGATAATGAAAACCTGTCTCTGCGCTTTCTCATTGGACGCCAATGCCGCCATGGTGTTGCACAAATAATTTGATTTGGCTGCTCGGGTCGTCATTTTTCTTCGAGCGGTTGGACACCTGTCAATGATTGCTTCTCTTGGCTGTCCTGCTTCATTGACGGAGCATACTGAGAAATCATCTCGTCGTCTCATGCCTATTATTGTCGTCGATGATGTCTTTGGTTTGGTTCGAATTCCGGTTGTTATTTCGCGAGTGGCTTTGGGCAGACTAACTGAGGAACACCTATCAATGACTACTTCTCTTGGCAACTCTGCTGCATTGCCGGAGCACACTTCGATATCATCTCGTCGTCTCATGACCATTCTGTTCCTTCGTTACATTTCCATTGCCAATGTGATGAATGTGCTGTGAATGTGGGAGGGTCTGGTGTTTATTTTCATTTGGCGCGCGTGCAACCAGCAACCAACGGCCAGTCACGTGACAGTTGTATTATTGACTGGATAACATCTTCCAGCTCCACGTGACTTTGCGTGATAGGGTGTACATAATATGTGCGCTGTAAGAGGCTGTAAGAGTAAGGCACGAAGATGGCAAGAAAGAAGCTGCGATGATGGCAAATAGATGGCAAGCCGTCAGTGCTAATGGGATCTGCAAGAGCCGAGGGCTGTCCTCTATCTGCGCGCTATCATCTCTAGTAGGGGCCTAGAAATCCTCGAGTAGTAAAAATAAATTACTGATGGCTGAAGCCGCCATGAATGTTTTTACAGACGGCGACGATGATCATGATAACGACGACGCGCCACCACTCGGTGCTTCTGCTGGTCCCGCATGCGCAAACCACAAGGACGAGGCGACCAGAATTTGTGAATTCGCACAACAAATGTGTGATGTGATGGACAAGGGAGATACATCTGAATTATATTCAATGTTGAATATTTCAGTGAAGGATAATATGTCCACAAACACAAACAAAGCAGTTGGCGAATCTGCATCATCAGATAATGGTAGATCGGGGACGAATAGGAGATGCCGCGAGGTATTGTCTGTTTTTTACTCCTTGATTGGGCATAATGAGTGCGATAATGGTGGATTAGTAGAAGATGTTCCACTTTCTGTGAGGGCGCATCTTTTACTACGGGCACTGCTTCGATTGCCACATGATATATATTTAATACCTTGGTAAGGCTCGCGTTCGTTTTTTTCTTTATTGTTTCAATGATGCCTCTCATTCTTGGTTATGTCTTGATATGATGATATATTATATATTAATTGATGCAACAAATCCATCTCTGGTGCAAATAAAATCATAAGGGAAGCAGCCAACACCGCAATTCGATCATTGCAATACTCAAAAATAAAACACGATACAAACAATCAGTCTAAACACTCCTCTCTCAGCCATGGAGAGGAGCTGGCAATGATTGCAGAAATCCGCTCCTTTGTAATGTGTCTGCGAACGGAAAAAATAACTGAGGAGGCAATTTTGAGCCAGACAATCAATCAACTTTTGGGATTAGGAAATACTATTCTGGAGCCTCTTCGCATGAATACCAAAGTTGAGGAGGAGACTTTGAAGGGAGAGCAAAACAAAGATTCAAATAAAGTTGGATCTCTCAAGAGGCGCCAGAATTCCTATTTGTTGCCATTGGAATTGGTTCCTGCAATTTTAGCTACAATGGATGCATTAGATGATATGAAGGTAGACTTGTTAGTGACAAATGGGCGCGGAGTGAAAGTAGATGATGTTGTCATGGATGATGTCACCATGCTTGGTGAATCCGAAAAAGTCAAAGATGAAGACGAAGAGATAATGCACGTTCGTGCTAGTGAGGGACTTCTATTATCCATGTTTGCGTCTTTTATCGATGACGAGAGTACCTGTTGCAACATCAACAATTTTCAGAGGACTATGCGTGCCGATGCATCACTGCCTATTCTTTCATTGGCAATGGATGATATTGGATTTAGTCGTATGTCAACAACATTGTTCATTCATGCTGGAGTCACATACTGGAACTGTCTGGAGTTTGCATTGAATGATGTCATTCGTGCCAATAATGAATCGGCGAAGAAACAAATAACAGATGAGGCGCTATCCGATGAAGGCATACACATCATTCCTCTCGCAGATTATCCTGGATTGATGCGATGCGTATTTCGCAGGGTAGCCACAAGCTCCTCTTCCAATAATACAAGCTGGGAATATATTCTCCTTCGACTCTATCATGCAACTGCAGTCGCTACCAGTAAGACATCTTTATCATCATCCCATAGAAGAAACATGCCTGGTGGAGTTGATCAACTAGCAATGCTTTCCACGGTAGAAACTCATGTGCTTCTTCCATCTTGCACTGGGGCTTCAGTATCCACCATAAAGTCTATTCTAGAAGCATGCATTCACGGATGTTGCCTATCATGCAAGCAAGATTCTGCCAGAGGGGAGTTCTACAGTTTTTCTTCATGTGATAACGATGTTGTTCCGACATGGGCTGCTGCAAGAGTTGTATTGCTGATAATGCGAGCTAGGACTTCAAACAGAATGGATTCGGCATCTTCAATGCGTTTTGGCCCTCGTGTTGTGTTTCGCATGGCTTCTGACATGATGCGCAGACAAGTAAAAGGAAATAAAGCAGAAGGCACGAGTCAAAGCTTTGGTACTCATGACGAAGTCGCCTTTGCTGTCAAAGTTTTGTTGCACTTGGCAGGAGTCAAGGGTGGGACATGCCAAGCATGCTGTGATTACAGAATGGACGAAGATACAGAAACATGTGCGTATGATGTGTTGAAATACTCTTACTATGCTGGACGTGAGCAATTCTTCCATCGATACTCGGCATCAGAAAATGAAAAGAGTTCATATCGACATCAGCTTGGTCTCGAAACGCTCTCTTCTTACTCCAATTTTGTCCGTGCTGGCTTAAATAATGGCGCTCGTCATAATGCTGGAAATGTTCAATCTATAGATTCATTTATTGCGGATACTGCTCGAACGTGGATTGATGCCGCCAACATGCTTCTCGATGAAAGCAACTTATCAACCAATGGGATGTCTTCAAGTAGGGTTTTTGACGGGGCTGCCATGGCCATTGTAATCATCATTGTCGTTTTCTTTGAGGTGCCTTCGTCTCAAGATGACATTGTCCGCTCTATCTATGATCGTCTCGCAAACATGGCATCTCACAGTACCCAGAAGACTGGAAAACAGAGTGAAGAATCATGCTTTGTCTTAATATCTACATTGGCGTGGTCTCTTGTTGCTAGCAATGAAAAGCGCTCAAATATTGATGTTGTGCAAAGAGATGGGGGGCAGAATGATGACTTGACATCTTCTGTGCTAGGGCCTCTATGCAGTCTACTTTCGAAATCTGCTCTATCTAATGACCAGCATCTAAGCAGCATGCCGACAAACCTTAGCAACGAAACGCCACGCCTCTCATACTGGGCTCTTCGTCGACTTGCACACGCTCTAGCACCAATGGGCACTGGTCGAGAGGTCATTCTAGCAATGGCTCAGAAACACCTGCGCGTGCTATCAACTTCGTCACCGTATTCTCATTCAACTTCTAGAAGTGTGACGTTCTTTGAATCTTTGCCAAGCACTCCATCAGACACAAATGATGCAATTTATTTGGCCATCGATTGCCTGGTTTTGCTAATTGGAAAATATCACCCATCAAACAATGCAGTTGTGGATGATTGCGGTCGTACAGCCTTGGGGATGCTCACTGACATAATTATCCTAAAGCGCCCATCGTCATCCTCTGGCTCACATGCAGCATCTCGTTTGTCCGTCAATGTCGTATCATGGGTTCTAATCGAACTCAACAAATCAGCACGTCTGGAAAGGTTGGCCAAATGGGCATCACAACGGTTGTTGAGAGCCTGCTTTGTGGGTCTATTGAAGTTCATTACTCTCGAGCAAACGGAGTCTGGCGGGTATTCACCAATTTTGCTCCCTGGGGCTGTCTTTTCAATGACCCACTCGTCGTCTGCTACTGATGAATTCGCTTCGCCAGATCAATCGGTAATGATTCGAGCGAGAAATGATGTGCCGGGAATGCTTCGACTAGCTGTCAGCCTTTACGATGCAATTGCGAAATCTGGAAAGGACTCCGATATGGCTCAATTGTTTCCAGAACCACACACACTTCTCAAACCTTATCTTGTTAGAACTTTCATCAGCCGATCTGATGCACAATTTGAGAGTAACGAACGCGTGTTGAAAAAGGGCCACGATGCCTTACGAAGAGGATTTAGCCCAAGTGATGAATCGATTGGTGTTGCCATTGATGGTATCTTTCTCATCACCCTTGTAGAAGGTGCTTCCAAGATGATAAGAAAGAAACAGCTTATTTCCCTTTCTCCAAAAAGAGTTGACGCAGATACCTCCAAGAATCTGAATTCCTATCGCGATTACATTTACCATGCTGAGAAATATTTCTATCTCCAAGAAGGCAATAAGGGCATTACAAACAAACATGGCTCACCTCTTCCAAATTGGATCGAAGGGCAACGTCCGTCTATCGATGCTAGCCAGAGATATCATGAATCAAAAAGCTGTTTAGACGATACACTGTTGAAATGTGCTGAGTTCAAGCTTTTTCACATGTCTCTATGTGATATCATTGGTGATATCTTTCTCTGGGATTGGTCACATCATGGCAGGGTCGACGTTGACAACCGTTCTCAAGACATGTCTGTCCTGCTTAGTGTGATTTCTCTTTTGGGGAGTAAGCGACGAGTCAGCGACATCGTGACCCATTCATCGGCAAATAGACTCTTGTTGGGAAATATGTCTCGCAATTCAATCTGCAGTCTTTTGGAGTTATCTTCGCAGCACTTGCGTCCTCTTCTCACCACCAGTGAAAACAAAAAGAATGCATTGCCTGAGGTCGATATGCTGGTGAATACTGTACTAGATCTGTGCAAAGTGATCCAATCTACGCGATTTTCACATGTTTTTTCAAGTCAAAGTCGTACTGTTTCTTCAGTCTGGGCATTGTACAACTCACTAGCTGATGAGGAATCATCCCAATTATTGAGCTTATTTATCAAGGAAGCTTACGTCGAGATTGGAGGCTGGACAGAGGCAGATCAACAAACAGCCGATGATACATTTTCGCTTCTATTGATAACATCTTCTGAGGACTTGGATTATCAAGTTCGATATTTACGAGGAGCCCTTCTCTCGGCACTGTCGCAAGTCCTAACCATCATTCCAGCATCGCTGAATTCGTCATCATTAGAAGAGCGAAAAGCTCTAATCGAAAAGCTAGTCTTGATATTGCCTCAAATATGCCAGGACTTAGATGCAGGATTTCACGGTTACAGTGGAGGCCTAACGAAGAGGCTGATGTTGCTCTTTCTTGATGTGATCGACAAATGCATTGATGCTATGGCGGCAACCTTTGAGTCGATGCCCACGACGGTTCAATATCAAATCAGGAGCTCCTTCGTGTCAGTTCACCAGTCAGCTAGAATTGTTTGGGATATATTTCAAGACAATCCATTGCGGCAAGCTTCTGTTGTCAAAGGCGCACTAAGACTTTGCCTTGGTAAAATGCCAAACTTGGTACGAAGAGTGGAGAGAGCTCTCGATGAGTGCGTTGTCAATAAACCACTTCGTGAATACACATCTGAATTATTAGACCAATGCGCTGTCCATTTGATGTCAAAACCAATGGAACAGAGTAAGGCTGGCGAGACAGGAGCGGTACTCGAATATCATGGAAGCAATGCCAACAAAGCAGGGGCTTCAACTTCCACGGAATTTGGCTCTTTGGCCTCTGTAATAAAAGCCCCCGGGGACGAAGACGAAGTTCTTGTTACGTCGGCAGAAAAATCTGAGGGAGAAATCAGGAAAGAAAAAAATGAAGTGGGACTTGGACGAGCTCGTAGCCCTGACACATCAACCATTGAAACATTGCCGTGGGCATACAACTGCGCGTTCGCCGCGGTGGCTAATGCTTGGAATGACTCCTATCGAATTATCTCAGGCCATGACAAAATTAAGAGGCGCAATATAGAAGGTCTTGAAGACCCCACCCTTTCTCTACACAGAATAGAATGCTTTTCCCGCATGCATACCTCGTTATGTCAAATGTTTGAGGTAAAGGTGAAAACAGAAGAGAAAGCAGAAGACACCAAGACGAACTCCGAGGAATCTGCAACAATGCTTGCTGAATTGCTTTCTTACCACGGGAAGTCAAACATGTGCTCTTGTATTGAGAAAATATCAATGGCTTTGAGTTTGTCTGTCAAGCAAGTCATGAAATGTTTCAAAGAGTCTCCATCGCCGGGAATAAATCAAACAGACTTTGACGAGAGTTTTGAGTCAATGTTTTGCCTTCTAGGGTATTTACATTCAGTCAAGACCAAACCGGCAAAGTATGATTTGATCATGGGCCCTGTGCAATGGTACATCAATGAGAAAAGAAATTTTAGAAAAAGCAGCAACGAAGGCTATCCCATACTCGGTCGTTTGCCGAAAGTGGTTTTTCGGCTGGAGGGCTTAGAGACTGAGTTTCGAAAGCTTGATCTCATTGTGGCTGATTCAAGTTGTGGAGACAATGATGTGACGAGAAAAAAGATAATGATCCTTAATCAATTGACGTCTGCCATGACCAAAGAATACAAAGAGCAGAAGCAGGTTAATTTTGGGAAATTGCTTCGAGAATATCTTGAAAGTTTGGATTCCTGCAAGAACGCCATAAAAATCAGTGAGATTCATGGCAATCCCATGTCAGATGAAGACAACTCTGATGCAGATATTGAAGAAGATGATTCCACGTGGAATAGGAAACGACAGAAACAACGCTACACACCTATGCGGAAATCTCGAAGGGTTCCACTAAGGAGCAGGAATGAAACGATTGATAATTGGCTCACTGTTGATGACGATGAGTTCGGATCAGCACCGGGAGAAAAATACAACATGGATGACGCATTTGTTGACCTGGAAGACTTCATAGTGGAAGGGTGATGTATGATATTTTCTCTAAACAATCTTTATTTCTGGTGCTTTATTGAGCCCGTCGACAAGCATAGGATGGTAACAGTCCGTCCAAATAAAGCTCTTTCCATCCTTTTTTGGCCCTATCACCTTAGGCCATCTATATCAAACATCTTTCGAAGGTTAATGAAGGATGCACCAATTAAGTTCTGCACAGGATTGACTCTGCTTCGCGTGTAAAGAATCTTGAGTGGACCCTTATCGCAAGCTAGCCTGTTCTGGATGCAGTATCACTAACATGCTTGACCTTCGCAGCAACAACAACAAGAGAGCACACACGTCGAGATGTTGGATATTAAAATAACACTGGTAGGGCATCATTTTCTACCAGCCTCCAATCATCTTATCATGACCTTTATGACTTTTCTCAACGTACTTTCGTGACAGCCCCACTATCCAATACCGAATCGTGAGCATGGAAGCATAGTACAAAAAGGGTTGGAAAAATTGCGTAGGTCAGGTTGAAAAGGAGTTTTCCTTTTGTGATGATGTTAGGTTATGTATACTCCGGTGACAAGAGACTTGAACTACGAATACATCTTCCGCTTATTAACGACATTCAAAATTTCTGCCAGTTTGGGACCGATCCCTG
>JALLBF010000629.1:0-10836 GCA_036939945.1 Thalassiosira sp. AJA248-18
GTATTAACTTCTGTCTCGGGAACGAAGCGACACTGCACAGAAGGATATTAGGCCTCTCTGAGTACCAGAAGTGCCTACGGTAGCTCTACCCACCGTAAGTGTTAAGTAGGTATGTACGAACGTACCGATGACGTGGCGCGCCCGGTCGCACTCTAGATATTATCTACGGCCAGACGTGCCACGTGTTGTTTTGGGGCAGAAGCAAGGCAGACAGCGCAGGGAATCGAACCCGTTGCCAATGGATTATCGAGCACTAGCTCTACCACTCTGCCAATGCACCCCGTAGCACGATACCTACCTACCTACCTCATAGGTACGTTAGTTTTGAGAAGAAGGTAAAAGGAAGAAACAAAAAGGAATCAAAAAGGTGTCAGTCTGGCCGTCGCCAGATCGAGAACGATCTTTCGTGCTCCCGCGCCCGCGCCCGCGCCATCGGCCATTGGCATTTGTTCTCTTCTCCGCGCGCCGTCTTCATTGTTTTCTCAAAACGACAATTACAATAGCAACCGCCGTCCAGCAAAATCCGTCGTACAAAGCATTGGCAGCAATTTGCTCATAAAGATCCTGATTGGTCAAAGCTCCCATAGCAAGTAAACACTGCGTTTGGCATGGCGGGGCGTCAAGCAGCCCCAGGTGGCGCATGGAGAGGCCATCAAGCGAAGCCTCATGCAGCACGAGGGGGCAGAGGGAGAGGACGTGGCAGGGGACGAGGAGGTGGCAGGGGTAGAGGAGCAGGACGAGGAGATGGAGATTTGGCCAATAATACCGCTGCAAAGACGAAGAGCAACGCCACGAGAAGGAAGAAGAGCCCATTTTATGTTGGACAAGACGAGGATTCGTCTGCATTTTCAGCTACAGCTAGTACTGCGAGCACTGCTCCTGGCATTGGTGCTAATTCGCGGCAGCAGATACAGCTAGTAGCATCCGTATCCATTTCCAATTCACTCAACCAATTTGCAAATCATATGCAAACTATCAATGAAGCGATTGGTGATGCAATGCCATCACCATCATCGTCACCTCAATCGTCAGCAGCAGCAGCAAATGCTGCGAATGTCCAAATCGGAAAGCACAAACAGCAGCAATGTCCAGCATGCATTCAAACAACTCAAAAGCTACAAACATTACAATCACAAACAACAATTGGATTAAACTGTTTGGAACAAATGGCTACAGCATTGGAACAATTGCTGGTAAAAGCTAGATTGGCCACGAGTGCATTGGAGCAAATGCAGATTGATGTAAATGATGCTACTGCTTTGATGGTTCAAGATGAGTTGAATGCTAATGGATCTCCTCAAGCAATGAATGGGAATGCTGGAGGTGGAATTGACAACAATGGTTCTGCTAAACCTCGCTCTCAACCTACATCATCATCAGTATCGAATCAAAACAATGTGATACCTGGTGGACCGTCTTCACGAACAACAACAAACAACAACATTCCATCAGTATGGGCAGTTGATGAAAGTACATCAAATTATCATCAGCCTCAAACCATAGCATCTCAAACTACATTTCCAAAACTATCAACTACACGATCCAAAGCAACTCCTTCATCGACAACATCATCACATCATACACCATCCTCTCAATTATCATCGTCCACAACAACCACGACTACAAATCAAACATCAACAACTGCTACCGAGAGGGAAAGACTCGAGTGCGAGAGGGCGGAAGTGGAAAGGCTGGAGCGCGAGAATGGAAAACGCCAAGCTGAAATTGAACGTGAGCAAGAGAGGGCACGGGAGGAGCATAAACGTATGTTGGCTCAACAGACCGAGGCTGAAAGGGCACGAATGGCTCATCAGGCTCGATTAGATGCCGAAGAGGCAGATCGGGGAAATGAACGAAAGAGAGAGGAACTACGAGCTAGGGATATGGCACGAGAGGAACAGAAACGTTTAGCCAATGAGGCTCGCCTCGCCAAAGCCGCCGAAAAGGCGAGGCAGGAGGAATTGGAGAGGGAGGATGCCGAAGAGGAGAGGAGGCGACTTGAACATGAAAAGAAGGGGGAAATGATAGCCTTGGAGTGGCATGGCACAACTATTAGTGTCAAGGCTCCGTCCGTTTCATCACTGTCTTCTGCTACTCCATCCAAAGCCGCCGAAAAGGCGAGGCAGGAGGAATTGGAGAGGGGGCGACTTGAACATGAAAAGAAGGAAAAAATGGTAGCCTTGGAGTGGCATGGCACAACTATTAGTGTCAAGGCTCCGTCCGTTTCATCACTGTCTTCTGCTACTCCATCATTTCAGCCAAAGATACCCAAGGGGGTTGTATCAATTGGAGCTTCGTCTAGCAATCAAAATGCCAAACAAGTTGCTGCTGGTATGAAGAAATCAAAGAATTCTTCGAGCAAGTCCATCACAACATCATCTGCCCAGGTCACAAAGGCCAAACGCAAGCCAGCCTTTGTCCGCAAGACCAATCGCCTTTCTTACTACATCAAAAATTGTCAAGACAATGCTCATAATATTTCTCCCGTGTTCTCCCTCTTGCAGAACGAAGAGACACTGGAGAGGGGTAGGAAGCTCCTTCTTTTAGAATGCCAGGCAAAAGAACACAGGAGTCTCCTTGATGAGTTGATCAAGAAGAGAGCGTCTGATGAGGCAGTGCTCAACAAAATAACATCGGAGGAGGAAAGTTTTGTCGAATTTTGGAAGACCAGAGAACCCTCTCTAAAGAAGAGAATTGATTTGGAAAGGGAAAAGATCAAGGAAATGTGAGTATTGATACTCGTGGTAATCTTTAGGCCTTCTTCGTATTCAAACACTAATGATGTCTTTTTCGATGGTGGCTTTCTTTCCTCAGCCTTATTGAAGCAGGTTTATCCAAGAAGCAACGGGAGGAAGATGATACCTTCCGTGAAAAGAAAAAGAAAAGATCAGGCGGCATGTCAGAATTGCAAGGCAGGATCAATGCAATTGAGAGGGGTATTTCCAACAAGACCCACGCTGATACCATTGATCAGCTTAAAGTCTCATCTAAGAAACTCAATGAAGCTTTGGCCAAGATCGAAACACAATCAAGTTGGTCATTATTATCTCAAGATAAAAATGAGGTTATCTTGTATGAAAAGGAAGTTTATGCTCATTTAAGGGAGCTAGGAATTGACACAGAAGCAGGTCACTGGAAATTGGGCAAGGTTGGAGACCAATTTGGGAAAGAATTGATGAAAACAACAAAGAAACGCGAGCGATGCATGTCTATTATCAATGGACTGCGGGGTACCATAGACAAGAAAAGAGATGCCTTGCAAACACTATATGATAATCGTCTGGAGCAAATGGATAAGATTAGCGCGGCCAAGAAGAAAATTGAAGATGAAAGCAAGTGGTCAACCAAGGTTGAGAAAATGCGAGAGGGCACTAACTGTCTACACAAAGAAGTCGAGAGAATGTGAGTCCATGCTGTTGATTTGATACTAACTTTCCATTCAGACAGACTTATTCATTTATTCAACTGCAGTGAAGATTCCAATGATGATGTCAGTGGCAAGTTGCTCGATTGCGTCAAATCTTTAGAAGGATTATTGGCTGATGATGGCGTTTACTGGACAGAGAAAGAAAAGAAGATAAAGGAGACTATTGCTGGGCTTAAAAAAGAAGCCAAAGAAGGGTACGTTTGTTGATGTTCATAGCGCCTCATTCCATTCTTACTTATTCGCGTCTGATTAGTCTACCTTGATTTATATTTTCCCACTGATGGTGGCAGTGAAGAGCCTAAGAACGAGGAGGACAGTGCCGCTGGCGTTATTCGTCTGATCAAGGCTATTGAGAAAGAAATGAAAGATGGAAATGCCAAAGGTGAACTCTCAGCTGCAAAGAAGATTATTGAGCTTGAGATTAAGGATATTGAGGAGAAAATGCAGCAATCAAAGAAAGGTACAGGTATTTTTGCCAAGGTGAAACGACTACTAACTGATGATGAGCGTACTAAATTGGAGAAGCGTAAAAAGCACCTCGTTGAACAAGCAAAAGCATGCACAGACCTCATTGAGGCCCGGAAGACTAAGGCCAATATTGAAGAGAAACGTCAGTACATCAATGAAGAAATTACACAGAGCCAGGAGAAATTGCGCCAGGTTGAGACAGATGTGGCATCATTGAATGATGAGATATTTTCTCACGTGAAAACGTTTTCTGCGATCACCAATGAAATCGACTGGGAAGCGGCTGCTAAATCGTTTGTAATCGCTCTTTACAGCAAGATTCGAGAACTTCAAGAAAAGCTCGACAAGGAGTTAGTACTGTTGTGGTGTGAACAAATGTCATGCTCGCCCCCAATGTCTATCTTACACGTAAACAATCTTTCCTTTTTTACAGCAAAGCAGAAGATTTGCGACTTGAGGAGGCATATCAGCAAACACTTCAAGACGAAGGAAGGGATGAAAAAACGAAACAAACAAAGATTCAGGCGATGCAACGAGACATCACAGGATGTGAGAGAGAGGCAGTGGCTGGTGCCCAAAGAGTGAAGGAGGGACCAGGCAAGATCGGTGATCAAAGAGAAGTAGTAGATGCCAACAGTCCCAAGATTAATGCTGTCAAGAAGCAGCTGAACGAGTGCCTACACGACATAACAAACCTCAAGCCTCCAGGCTCGGTTGATGATCAAAGTTTCCATATTGATGAAACCAGAGATACCCGAGGTCATACATTCCTCATGGTCGCCTCCACGAATGATGATGTCGAGACAGCCCAAATGTGTCTGGATTGGGGTGCAAGTCCGCACGCTGTTAACCCCGAAGGACTCACCGCCATTGATTACTCTTACTTCTTTGGCTTCGACCGAATCACGAAACTTATTTTGGAGGTAAGAACATTATCTAGTTGCCATGATAGGTTTTTTTGTTACCAGACTGGCAGTCAGCTTATACATGAAAATTTGATCTAGCATCGAGGGAGCTTGCCGCAGAAACAGGTTGATGCAATGAGTAGGCTACGTATGTCTGATAAAGTGAATACTGAGATCAACTGGACAGAATCATTGAAAGTAGCTGAAACTGCATCAATTCCTGCTGAAACCCTTGCGGAACGTCCAGAGGAGTTGGAACAAGACGAGAATAAACGAATGGCTGTCCTGTCTGAAACTGACCGCCTTAGCACGGACTTTACCTGTTTTGAAGCTCGTTTATTGGATGAGAATATTGCCTCTGATCGAGTCCACAGGGTAGTATTTTTGAACGGAGAGGTGTACAATTATCTCCTGACATGTGACTTGGCAACAGCTTCTAATTTTATTGGTGTCTTAGAAGGATTGAAGCCTGCTCGAGTACGCAAGGCTGGAGTTAAACCAACTAAAATCCATCGCCGCAGCTGTGTTGGCACTGCAGGTTTCGAGGTGATTGCTGCCTCTTTTCGAGAATCAAATGGATTTGAGAAAGATGCTCTTCTCACTCCTTTCGTATCGGGAGAGATCGAAGGTGTCGCTCAAATTGGTGTCATCGTTTGGGCAATATGCCCAGACAACGAGGCGTCTTTGTACAAGACGCTCATCTCGTCGACAGAGTTCAGTACGTATTCTTCATATTATGAAGACACCAACTCTCTGTGTAATTCTGGTGAACGTTCTCACTGAGTGTGTTATTTTTTATACACAGTGCGGCACAAAGTGGAAATGGATGACAGATTTTTACCACATAAATCTTCGGTTCTAGAGATTGGGAGAGATATGCATCTCTTGGACTTACACTCAACTAGGTAAGTATCAACATTATGCAATCATTAAATCAATGCTCTCCTTACCTTATCCGAGTGATATGACTTCGATTTCTTGTCATTTAGTATCTGGACCACTTCAACTATGGACTTGTTCATTTTGAATGTAGATGAAGGTGACCTTGATCGTATCCAGGATCCAGGATTCTCGGCTAAGAAACGAATTGTTTACTCTGAGCAAATCGTGAATAGGGCTATTTTCCGGGCTGCAAGCGAAACGGAAGCAAAAGAAGATGAGGGCATATTGGCAACCGAGACGGCAGATAAGAGCACCGTCATATCTGGTGGTGCAGGAACAGGCAAGACACTTCTCATGATAAAGAAGGTCAGTAAAGAAGACCCAAGCCTACGAATTCTCGTGGTATCACGTCTACCACGATTGGTGAACATTGTTAAAGCAGCGGTTGAATCGTCTGAAGACCGCAGTTGCGACGGTGCTGCAAATGTGTCTTTTACCACGTATGATGAACTATTTCAGGTACTTGCCCGGCGTGTTGTGCCAGACGAAGATCAGGATTACAAATCATTTGCGAGATTTGATCACGTGAGGTACGATTGTGATGAGGATAGTGGAGTCTCGTTCTTGGAAAAGTTTGTCAACCCCTTGGGCGAAAGAACGAAAAAGCAAATGGCGGTCGCCGATGTAGAGCCATTGACCTTATGGTTTGCAATCATCACCGTTAAGACACATGCCAGATGTGTTGCAACAAAAATGCCCTTGACTCTTGACGAGTACCTTTTGCTGCCACGCACGTTTGGAATGACTGGTGGCCAACGCCAACTCTGCTATGAACTGTTTACAAAATATCAAGAATGGTGTGCGGGCGGGTCATATTGGGACGAAGCAGACCGTTCATTATACATCGTTAAATATGGGCCAAGCGTGTATAGAGACAAGACTTTTGTGCCTTGGGCAGAGCGAGTCAATCAAAGAGGAGAGACAAACTTACTTGATGAAGAAGGCAATCCATTATATCCCTTCTTTGCAGACCTTGTCGCAGCTGACGAAGCGCAAGATTTTACAGAGTTAGACATTGCTATATTTGTCCGCATGAGTAGTCTTCGGTCTTGCTTCATCAATACTGATCCAGCTCAGAGGTACGTGCCTGCTGCGGAAGCGACTGTTTTTGCAAAAATGATGATCGATCTGCTCTTTTTTTACTGATTAACTTTGCATATATAAAATTACGTAGTGTGGAGGTTGGTGTGAAACTCCGTGAAGGAACTGTAAATGATGTGTTCTACAGTCAGATCAATAAGAAAGGTGTTGGGGTGAAGGATGTGTTGCAATCAATTTCGCTGAAGACTAACCATAGAACTCATGCCCAAAACTTGGCATTGGGCACTGCCATTAGACGAACGTTGGCACGGTCTTTTAAGCTACCGATTGTTGAAGAGAATGCATTGATAAACGGAAAATTGCCTTCTTTGCTTCGTATTGAGAAGCTGGAAGATCTGGCCGACAGCAGCAAGTTCAAAGGAGCCAATATCGTCTTTCTATGTCCCGATGCAATGGTACATAATATTCGATCTCTATTTCGTGAGCAGAATTTGCAGAACGATGTCTTTGGGGTAGTTGAAGCAAAAGGATTAGAGTTTGACAGGTAAGTTTACCATTTCTGATGGTAGTTTGCAGTCTGGATGTAGCTCGCAAGGCTTTTCTGATAGTTTGACAGTTGTGCTTTACTTAATTTCTTCGGATTTTTTGAGGAGAAAGGGAATGCTGACCAATGGATGAATTGCCTCCGGTGGTTGTCTAGTTCTGCTGGCATTACGAACACATCTCCTACAAATGAGTGGATCTCAGGGAAGTATCTTGAGGATTGTGATTATATTATCACTCATCCTGAAGTGTCAGTAAGTTCAGCTTCTACCTTACATCTTTCAGGTGGAGTCGCACTGTAACAATTTCTCATCATCTTTTCCAATACGATTGTTTTTAGGACCAGGCTATGATGTTGTATACAGCTTTGACTAGAGCAAGGAATCAACGTGAGTTACTTTGACGATGTTTTGTTACGATTGAATTAATATGGAAATATTCTTACAACCTCATAACATTGCATTGATGTACAGTCATTATCATCGAAGCAGACGTCGTTCATACAGCCAAATCAAAGAAGTCGAAGGGTCGTGTGAAGTTAGCTGACTTTGCATATCGTCGATTTACAGAGCTCTCACTTGCGAAAACTGTGTCTTTGATTGATGAAGGCCAAATTGAGATGTCCCCAGCCCAGCACAAAGCTAGAGGTGTCTTATTGGTAACACAGGCGATCAGTATGATTGCTGCCCATGAACCTTTTGATATTGTACGGAAGAAATTTCTCGAGGCAGAAGCCCGATTTGCCCCCAGCACAGGGAATGACATTGACCTCTTGAAGAAGTGTAAGCGGCACTTGAAGGCATTGGAGACAAAACGTGAGTTGGTCAGGTATGCCAGGACAAATTTCTTTGTCAAGGGAAAGTACAACCTTGAAGGAAAATTTGCCGAAGTCCTTTTCTTTGGACAGAGTTTGGGCGATTTCTTCTCAAAATTTGCTGGGGATTCATTCCTTCAAGATGAGGTGAAAGATGTCAAATCGCTTGTAGAGGAAATCTTTGCCAGTACCCCTTATGAATTCCGTTTTAGACATTTGTACGAGGCATAATGATTCCACATCAACTTGTTCTGCCATGAGCCTCCTCCCGAGCCGGGGACTTGGATAGAGTAACAGTAGTATCTAACACCAGTTGTGCATCTATTTAGTGACTTGACTGCTTTTCGCAAAAGAAACAAGATGTTCGCAATGCCACCACCAGCATGGAAGTGGAACTGCATGTCTGTCCATAAGATAGTCCTTTTTTCCTTCTCCGACCTTTTCAGGATCTCGGTTGCGGTAGGATTTGGATTCGGCGTCCGTAACTCTGAAGTCAAAAATACAAGGACGACTGTTCTGCCAGAAACCATGACAGCCGGCATCAACCGTTGTTCCGGCCTCCTTGCTACTCTTGGCAGCGCTACTGTCCTCGATTGCATTTTTCAAAGTAGCTATGTCAAGGTCAGCAACATCAAACATCAATCTCAAGACCTTGCTTGAGGCAGTCGTGGTACCACCACAAAAATCCCTGCAGCTTTTTCTGTACAGGGAAACCCATCTTTTGTCCTACTTGTCGGTAGGCATCATCATTATATCTTGATGATGAAGCTGGCCTCCTCATCTTTGATGAAATCAAAATAAGCAATGCCAGTGAGCCCGTAAACGGTACAAAGACCGTTCCCCTGTTGGTTGTTCAGGCCAAAACGCTCGAGGACTGTAAATTGACAGTCCCCCAAAACAAGACTCAAGTCACAACTGAGTACCAGGTGGACATCTTTGTTGCCTGTATCTGGCTGTACCCCGCAGGCCATAGAAAGTCCTAAAAGAGTCTGTTTTCGGGTTCTTTCCGGGTACTTTGGGTCAAAAAAGGCCTGTGGGCTAATCTGCGCGGCGTTTACCATCCCAAAAGAGTCGCAGCCTGTTGCAGGATTAGTGACCAGCCTGTAAATTTAATCACCTAACCTATGTTGGAATTCAAAACTAAAAAGGTTGCCGCGCCGGCCCTGCCTGTTTGAGAATATGACTGTTTGTTTGCCAGAGCGAATCTAGTCTCGGCGCAAATGACAATCCTGCCCAACTCGATGATGAAGTAACCGCAAGCACTCTCCAGGGCAACTAATTGAAACAGAACACTGCCACTGCCTTACTGGATGTTACATCCATGGCAACCCCCCCCCCTAGGTCATCATATGAGTTAGAGAAATGGGACAAGAGAGTGAGGCGCAACACCGGTCAGCTCCCTAAATTAAAGGAAGACTACAAGTGGGATAAGTTCAAAGCCGCAGCCAATGCTCAACAACAACAGTCAACAATAGCATACTTGACTCGGCCTTCTCCCTGGTATCCCCGTTCGGATGAGGAGGCACCATTACGTCATAGAATGGGTTTCATGTATTCAATCCTCATGTGCAATATCCACACGGCCAAGGTTGTTGAAAATGTCAGGAAGTTTGAGCTGTCGCAGAATGCGCAGAACGCAGAAAGCCGTTGACCGTCTACACAATCACTACATGGACTGTGGACTCCACGGCAGCAAATGAAAGAGCCGGGCCCCTTTGTATCAAGATTGCCACGTCCATGATTCCCAAGAACCGACGCAAGTCCCTTGTCGGTCATGTGTTTGTCGATACAACACACTATCATCCCAACCAATGAAGCGCCGAGCAGCTCATACACTTCAAGAACTTCATTTAGCATGTAGAGGAATTGGGAAGGGTTGACACCTACCTTCATTATTATCACTCTGATCAATGCATTCATGTTGTATCATCTTGGCGATCTATTTTAACGTGGGGATAGTACGTAGTAACTGGCAGTTGATACATTTTTAATGGCAGTAGTGTGATAAATTTATTACAAGTCTGACGTCATATCATTTTGTAACCAAGACGTCAACGTCTCCTGGTCATAACGGGGGTTCATTGTACTACAGAATCGTCAACGCATCCGTCCACGGCCAATGTCCAACACAATGATCTACTTGGAAAACGGTTGCCGTGGGGGGGGGGACAAGGTTGGTGGGAACATGATCAAGCAACAGCAATGTTGTCAGGTTTTTTGTCTGTCCATTCACGGCTGTATGGTGGATCACTTGCCATTATGTGAAGGCAATGGCCTCCCCTGGTCTGACCCCCTGGCAAATTCTAATAAAGTAATGAATAACTAAATATAAATAATAACCAGCGATGAATCAATCAAAGTTGTTCTTTGGTGTCTACAATGTTCATTTTATAAGTAATACCGACTGAATAATTATCGCCATGACGTATGCCTGTAGCAATGTTTCGGTGCCGCCTCTTTCACCTGGCCCCTTGGACATACAATGAAGGACACGCCAATTGGAATGGGGGGTGAGAGTGTGGCCGCTGAACTCCGCTAAAGCAAAGATGATGAAGTCAAGACAATAACTGGATGATGGGGAAGAGTATGGTGAAAAGTAGTGGACGTGAGTCTCCCTACTGGGTGGCAAGATGGGGCTGGCATCATTTCCATGTTCATTTTGATGCCTTCTGACCTATTCCATGGTTTACTTGTAT
>JALLBF010000637.1:0-11191 GCA_036939945.1 Thalassiosira sp. AJA248-18
AAGTTGCTGCCCATCGCAGCGATTTCCTTCGTGGGAAGAGCAGCTGCAAGAGTCGTAACGCCCGGGATCACGATACTATTCTGATCGACGTTCGATTCGGCGCGACCACTCTCGGGAGAGGACGAAGCAGCGGTTTGGTTATTCCCAACGTTGCTATGACCAGGACGAGGCGAGAGGGACACCCGTTGGGCCGGGTGTTGACGAGGTGAGAGTACCGTACGACCTCCAACTCCTCCTGCCTGATTCCTGCCCAAGCTGTTGCCCGTCTTCGTAGTGTTACTCTTGGCGAGAAGGGTAGATGCATTGCTCCTCGTCCCACCTGCTGCAAGCTGAGCGATTACTGTGCTCTGGGCAGCTTTGGCATTCGTGTTCGCCATGACGGGCGTTGGCATAATGCTATTGGTGGCGTGGCCCTTGTGCGAGAGCGAAGGAGCTGCTTGATGGTTGATGCCAGGTTGAGATGCATTGGTGTTGCCCTTGGGCGAGAACGAAAAAGTTTGATTCTTGTTGACGCCAGGTTGAGGTGAGAGTGACACTCGTTGGGTCGAACCCTGACGAGGAGAATGTACGACCCCACCTCCATTCGTAGACTTCGACGGCGGCTTCGAGACATCCATAGGCTCCACAGTATTGGCAATCTCTTGGCTTCCAGATCCAGTACCTGCGACTGCCGTATCCTCCAAATTTCCACCAAGCTTCGGCGATGGTTGCTGGGTAACGGCAGTTGCAGTTGTGACAAGTTCCTCTTGAGGAGGACTTTGATTGCGTACATTTGAAGCAGCTGCCATCGGAGGAGAGGAGACACTAGCTGGCGACTTGTTGATGCCCTGAAGCTGGCTGCCATTCGAAGGATTGGCAAAGTAAGGACTCGCCTTTGAGAAGGCAGATGGCTGTTGCTCGTCGTTGGAGTGGTTAGTCGAGCGCTCACGTGGTGCGTCGACTCCGCCATCCACATCCATCGCAACGGAAAAAGTAGCAGCCGTCGCCTCCGTCAAATCATCCTCGACGTCGTCCCCACTCGTGGGAATGGTCTTGGGTACCTCTCCTTGCTCCGCCCCCAAAGTATGGTTCACTGCTCCTCCTACTCCAACGTTGTCAACCGCTACCTCGGTATTCTTCGACATGAGGTCAGTATCGAATCGGCTGAGATTGGCTACGGAGCTTACCATGGACATGTCATTGCTGATCTTGGGAGGGCCCGAGTCGACGTTGTTTACAGGCTGATGCTCGGGTGGAGAATTGTTTGGTGCGGCCACAGCAATGGCAGTAGCTGCGTTTGCCGCAGCAGCAGGTGGGTCTGCCGTGGCGGCCGCGCGTTTCTTGGCGAAGAAACCAATGCCCCCTCCTGCTCCGTTGGTAGAGTTGGTTGGAGCCGTGGCAGCAGGTGGCTTGCCTTCGGCCCCGATGATCTCGTTCCCTATACACAATATTCAACGAATCAAAGATAATATTAGTGGTTAATTCGCACGAATGAATTGAAAAGGTGACGAAAGAAATTCGACTCACCATCATTATTTTCCTCCACGGGCTGCTGCTCTCCTTCAAAGCCTCCGATGCCCTGGAACCCTCCAACGTCTCCTCCAAAGCCAAACTGGCCTGCTTCCATCATGCAAACACCATCGTCATCATACATTCCGTCGGTGGGCGTGGCGCTGAAGAACATGCCATCCCCGGCTGCATTGTCATCCCCGTCCATGGTGTCCCCACCGAACATGTTCCCAACGGCCGAAAAACCATGCGAGCCAGACGTGGCTGGGCGATCGGAATCGAATGAGTTGAATGCCGTTGCGGGGCGTTCTCCTTCCATGGCGTGGGTGTTGTTGTTGGCGGCGTTTGCGGTCGTTGGTTCCTTCCCCGCGTCAGTCGTGGCGGCGACGGCGGCAGTAGCAGCGTTGTTGGTGTTGGGAGGCTGTCCTCCAACGCCCTCGGCGCCCGACACNGACGGCGGCAGTAGCAGCGTTGTTGGTGTTGGGAGGCTGTCCTCCAACGCCCTCGGCGCCCGACACGGCAGCGCCGGCAGGAGCATTCTCCTGTTGCGATAGTTGTTTCTTGCGAGCGAATCGTCCGAATCCGGCCATTGTTGTTGTTGCTGTGGTGGTTCGTGGTGGTTCGTGGTGGTTGATTGTGAAAGGAAAGTGGTAGCGGTGGGAGGAGGAAGTCGTTGTTGTGGGCGGGAGCCGGCCGGGAAATTAATCCAACGTAGGATGTACGTAGGAATTAGTATCATTGAGTCTTGCCCAAGAGAAGATCCAAAAGTCATTGTGATTGAAATCAAAAGTCGCCCCCAGTAGCACGGCGCTTTGCGGTTCTCACCTCGAGGTGGTCCACCACCCTCACCCTGGTGATTGAAATTATTCAAGGAGAAGTAGTCAGCGTGACCACAGAAATACCTTCTGATTTAGTGTTTACACGAGATGCCTTCGCGGAAGCGCAACAAAGGACAGGCAAGAAAAGCCAAGAAGGCTGTGGCTGCCAGCGCTGTCGACGGGATTTCCCAAGATTTCGGCGTGAGGGCCTTGGCGTTTAGTGGCGATTGTCCCCACTCTCACTCTGGCTGGTGGATCGCAGCGTCGACTCCAAGACAATCGCCTACACGAGCGCCGCGTGAGTGTGTCAGGTTCGTCAATGCCTACTGGGATGAATGGGAGAAGGAAACCGTCAATCACCAAACATATGGATCGATTGCAGCTGCATGGAACGCATTGAGGGTTGCATACGATGAATCTCCGAAAGCATTGGACGATGAAGTCAATCAGAAGTTAGTAAAGGAATATTTCGTGGCCAACGGAACAGAAATGACTCTAAATAACGTTTCCTCTTTGACTCCTTGTTGGAGAGAAGGACCTGGTGGCCTAGTGGCGACGATATCAGTGCTTGAAACATACGAACCGCTCAAGAAATTTGATGGCCTTCTACACGATTTAGTGACAAGTGAATATGGTAATTACTCGAAAGCCCGAGATGCCTGGGAGGGATGTGAACGATCCATTTTACGATTCTACTCGAAGCGATCGCCGTGCTCTTGTTTGGACGAGAAGTATGCGGCAGCAAAATTACTGCTGCCTAAAACAGGTATCTGTATTTATTGTTTTCAGAGAAAAAATAGGAGAGATCTATCCATTTGTATGGGTTGTAAGAGAAGTCAATACTGTTCGCGGGAATGTCACGTGGCTCATTGGCCTGAGCACAAACCGTTGTGCAAAATCATAAATGATTGCCTTGTGCATAGCGAGTTGAGCAATTGAGAGTTTCAGTTTTTTCTGTTTATATTGCTGAGATGCAATGTGTGTAACAAGTAGTAGAAACCGATGCAACTAAATGATCCATTGACGCGTACACACTTCGTATTTCACTAAATGCTGTACCCATTTTGACATTGTCGACGGGGTGTGCCACGTGGAATGTACTGGTTATTAGTATGGTCCATGTTGCGTTTTGAGCGCTGGATCCATACCACCCTTTTTGTCTGGTGAATTTCTTTCTCTTATAAGCTTGAATGAAAACACTAGTTGATCAATTGAGCGTTTCTTGAATGAAGTGCTCCATTGTGTTCACCGATAAATGCACAGTAGTAAAACAGCCAATATCGGATATCTGTGTGAATGACTTTATTGGGGTATGAAGTAATCACTTAAACCACGCTACAGGGGATGAGAAGGAGTCAATGGGAAAGGTATTGCCAGGTTGGGCTAGCGGGGTTGATGTAACTTCAGGTTCTCAATAGTAGACTGTGCCAACAATCCCATCCAACTGCATGATACGTGCCTTTGGCATTGGGGATGGTTCTAAAATATATGACAGAACTGTTAACTATTTTTTGACCGACTTTCTTCCACAAAGGTAGGTGCCATCAAGAAATCCTCTGCCCTTCGGCCTAGTAACCATCTGTACTGTATACGCTTCTTCTTATGCTGTATTACTTTATCAAACTATCTCGAACTACGAAGTATGCTGGAAGCCTCCAAAGCCCACTAGACTTCTGACGCTTTTACTTAATAAGCACATTCTCTCCACACTCGGTTTTGCTAATCAGCATGAACTTCCTCAACATCACTATCATCATCCGAATCGGAATCATCCCCCGCAGCCGCAGCAGCCTTCTTGCGTGCCTTCTGAAGCTCCTGCTTCTTCAACTCCGCCGCAGAAAGTTCACGGATACCCTCTTCCTCACTCTCATCGTCGCTATCGCTCTCCTCATCACTGTCACTGTCATCCTCAATGTTGGCATTCATCATCTCCTCGAACAAAGTAGGCTCATCATCCAACTCGGCATCATCAGGATGGATCTTGTACTCGGGAAGAGCCGATGCATCCATGGTCGTGAGCTCGACGGTCTCGGTGTAGTCAAAGCCAATGTAGGCATTACTCATCACATGCAAGTCAAACTCATACTGACCCTTCCTCGGAGCCAAGAACTTGATTTTGTGATCCACAACTTTGTTGGGGCTGGTGACCTTGTCGATGCTAATGATTTTACCCTCCTTGGTCCCAAGGGCGACCCACCATGCCTCCCTTCGGGGGAAGGGGAATCGCGGTGCATGGACCAAGCTGGCCTTTTCGCCATCTTCGAGGTTGTTACGGGTGAGTTTGACGGAAACGGTACAAAGATCGCCTTCGTATACTTTGGGATCCTCGTCATCGTCGACACCTACCTCAGTCTCCACGGTAATATTGGGGAGGAGTTCGCAGCACTTGAAAACATCCTCCTTTTGCTCGGTAGAGAAATCCTTTAGTCCCTTCTTTGTCTCATTGGGAATGTCAATGTATTGCACAATCGTCTTTGCCGAGGGTTTCCCCTTGGCGCAATGTCCAGCTTCGGCCTCGGTAAAGTGGGGAAGTTGCAATAGTTCACTGTCCTTCATCCACATGCCCTGTGCGACATATTGACCAAACTTGATGCAGTTCAAGGCCGATTTGAGGGATTCCTGATGCTTGCACACGGAAATCATAGCGTCAATCAGGCTACTGGAGTATCGAAGCATGAATTGCAAATCTTCTTGGGATGCCGCCGACAGGACATCCGATTGTCTCGTGAGGTGGGCATGAAGGAGGACATTGCCCTTCATCACGACGGGGTGAGTGTACGTTGGCTTTTGCATTTGAGATTTCACCTTGGCCAAAACCTGTCCAATTTCTTGCTTGTCCGCTGCGGACTTGGGCATGTTACGTTCGCGGAACTCGGCACTCCCGGCAAGGACCTCGGGAAGGGTCTTGGTGAGGGTGTGCTCGTTCAAATTGTGGTGGAACCAGGCGTAGGTGTCGTACATGACATCCTTCTCGCCAAACTTGGACGAATTGGAGTAGTAAGACCACACGGCGAAGGGGATGACAATGACCATGAAGATGAGGTATGTCAAGAGGACGAGGTTGCGGTTGTCGGTGTTCAGGAGGAACTCGGGAAGGCCAATACTGACGGCGAGGCTCTGCTTTCCATCGGGATTTCCGTACTTTTCGTAATTTTCCTTGGCGGTGGGGTCGGTGAGGGATTCGTACGCCTTGGCCACCATCATGAACATGGCCTCTGCTGCGGGATTATTGGGATTCTTGTCAGGGTGGTACTTCAAACTCATCTTTTTGTACGCCTTCTTGATTTCTTTGAGCTCGGACCCGGTGTCGATGTCGAGGATGGTGAATGGATCGAAGGAGTTGACTTCCCCATTGGATTGGACGGAGACGTATAGCCACAGGAAGACAATGGATAATATCACGGTGATGATGAAGTTGACGATGAAGCCGGGAGAGTTGAGCGTTTTAAGGCCCTTGCCAGATTTCTTCAAGTCAGCCGCCTTCTTCTTCTCGGCGGAGGTGCGGGAGATGGCGCCGATGTCTTCATCGCTGGAGAATAACGCCACTCTGAGCTTTTTGATGATGTTGTACCATGCTATTTTGGGATAGAAAAAGGGGGAGATATGTTTAGCACATGAGAGATGTGAATTTTCGGTGGTAATATGGTGCTCATAGGTACGGTCACATCACGATTCCAGTGTCTGATAGCGACGGAGGCAACGCAAAAAAGCATGGACCCATGCCCCCCCCCATGAAAAATAATCCCCATAGAGCAATATATTACACCAGCGATTGGCGTCCGCTAATTTTGGGCAACATTACTTTTGCGGCACATCACTTACATGGAACAATATATATTGTGATGAAACTCAATGCGACGAAAAAAAACGCCGAATCGTCGTACTGAAGCATATTTGATGTGTCTTATTATATAAACGGCAGGTGAATAAAATTTCTCAGGTGATCGAGCTGATTGCAAGGTGATGCAATTGTTTGTTCTCTTTCAGTAGAGCCAGCCTTGGTGTGAAGAGATGGCAGCGGCGCTAATAAGTCGTAGTATGGGGCGGATTTATGGTCGGCGCGTTGAAAAGGTGAAAAATAAAAAAGCGGCATGCTTCAAAAATGCTGCAATGTCTGTCGTGCGTTGTGAAGTGACTTTTCAGGGCGGGCGCGGGAGCGTCCACGTGGAGATTCTCGCGCGCGCAACACCACGTACCACATTTTTTACCCCCCCAAATGGAAATGGCGGGAAGGTTGCTACCTCTCACCTGCCTGGCTGCCTGCCTCTCATTCATATTCATCAACTCACAACATATCGTAACACCTTCTTCTTCTTCTTTGCATTTCATTCACTCCTCTCGCTCCTCGTCATCTTCCTCCACAACCATCCCAACAAAGTAAACCATGAACGGCAGCACCTCCACCACATCAACATCGATAGAAGAACTATCATCATTCGCCAATGAACTCGCCGATGAAGCCCGAAAAGTAATCCTCCCCTATTGGCGGCAGCCCATCGAGGTAATAAGCAAGATGGAACACGATCGTCCCATCGCCGAGTCTCCGGTAACGATTGCCGATCAAAAAGCCGAGGAACAAATGAGGAAATTGATAGAGGAACGGTATCCGACTCATGGGATTTATGGAGAGGAGTTTGGTCAAGTTAGGACTGATGCAGAGTATGTTTGGTGAGTTGTTTCCTTGTTACATTGTGTGGTCCATGTGTTTAGCATTTGTAAAACTAACATGATGTTTCATATATATTAAATAGGGTCCTTGATCCAATCGATGGTACCAAATCATTCATCACGGGAAAACCTCTCTTCGGCACATTAATCGCCTGCTTAAAAAATGGAACACCCATCATTGGCATTATCGATCAATGCGTACTAAACGAACGATGGGTAGGAGTAGTAGGACATGGCACAACACTCAATGGAAAATCCATCACCACTTCCGCAGGATGTTCCGAATTGAAAGAAAGCATGATGTACGCTACAACCCCGCACATGTTCCATCCTGGAGAAGAAATGGACAAATTTGACAAAATGTGCAATGTGGTAAAACGACCACTGTACGGTGCGGATTGTTATGCGTATGCTATTATTGCGTCGGGGTTTGGGGCCGATATAGTCGTCGAGGCTGATCTTGGATTGTATGATTATTGTGCTTTGGTACCGGTGGTGGAGGGTGCGGGAGGGGTTATGACGGATTGGTGTGGGAGGAGGTTGACTTTGGACAATCACGAAGTATCCAAGGGACGGGTGGTGGCTTGTGCTAATGAAGGATTGCACAAGGAGGCTATGGCTATTTTGGGGGAAAGCTGGAAGAGTCCGAGTTTCGTATCTTCAATCATCAAAGATGGAATTTGGTATTTAGCTGCGGGTATTGGGATAGGAATTGCATTAGCAAAGCCAAAAAAGTAAAACCGATATGATAAAATTGTCCCATATTGCTATAATATATCAAACATGCTAGGAATTGAATTAGCAATGCCAGAGAAGTAAAACCAATATTGTAAAGTGAGATGGGATTATCGTCGACAACATCCATCTTGCTTTATTTCAAATGTGCAACATGCTGTAGGAATTGAATTAGCAAGTAAAACCAATATATAATGCGATTCATGAGATGTTTTGATGTAAACTTTGAACGGTGGGTTCATTTATAGGTGCAAAAAAATGCCGCAACGCGGGCTTGATGCACATGAGTTGGCTAATGTGAACCAATGTTTTCTCGTGTCGACAACATCCATCTTGTTATTAAATCAAACATCAATGCTAGCACACAGCTAGTATTCAGCGATGAAACTCCGCAGGGCTTTCATCACAAATCACCACAATGTAATGCACACCCCGACCCCATCTACAATCCATTATCAACAAAGCCCATCGCATCCAGCACCAACCCCGCACAAGTCCTCCGATCCATAAAAACCTCCTCCTTCCCCGCATGATGCTTCCCCCTCACATCATACATCAATTCCTTCATCCTACCCAACTCCTCGGCATTTCTCGAAATCGTTTCAAATCTACGACTGACATCGTCTATAAAATTCAAGGCCGAAATAACTTCATCCTCGTCTTCATATCGTTTTGCATTGGCCATGATATTCAATACTTCGGAATATCCACGTGGACCGCCATCGCTCCCGTCCCATCGACCGCGTTGCCATGCCAATCCCAATATCAACTTGATTTCCTCGAATGATACCTCACCGTGGTTATCCAAATTTTCTGGTAGGGATGCCTTGTATTCCACAGGGTTGAGTAATGACTTTACAAGGGTGCGACGATCGGATTTGGATTCCCATCGTTTACGGCAGATCATTGCACAATCGTGTCCGGTGCCTTGGGCGCTACCCCAGTTCCAGTGGGGGGATGACCAGCCTGATCCGGCAATGTTGTAGAGTTGTTTTGTGGTTTCGTTGGGGCAGATGTAGGAGGCTGTCATGGAGATGATGGTTGTGGATGATGGTTGTTGCTTTCGGCTCGTCGTTGGGGAGTGAAAGCCGACGGTGCCTTTGATTGTCAAGGACAACAGCAGCACGGTTAATGAGATAAGATGTGGTAGTAATTGCATGCTTTTGTTGCTATTGCTCTCTGTTGTTATTGTTGCTCTGTTGTTGCTTCGATCAAGAGCTCCGGATCACTGCCGCTTGCCGCTCGCTTGATTGAGTTGAGTCACCGTGTGAAGTCAAAGTGTCAGCAAAATCTCATCGTCGCCAAGATTTCACTCATTTCACCATCGCTAGAAAGCGCCCCTCTCCTCTTCCCGCCGAAATCCTGTATCCGGCGCGGCATTTTTCGTCGACCATGTCTGGACATGGCACTCTTCTCATAGCACACATATCACCGAACGAACAACCCCCCCAACCATTGCAGCTCATCTCTCCACCATCAAAACCATATTATATAACCATGATGTCACCATCAACCCCATCCGCATCATCTTCTTCACCAACAGCAGCAGCAGCAACAGCAGGATCAGGAGGAGTCGACCCCGACCTTGCCGAAATCGGTCACTACGTCGTAACCGCCCACCCCCCCGGAGCCGTCACATCCTCCATCAAATGTTCCTTCCTCTCGTCCAATTCGGTCGATGTCATTATTGCCAAATCGAATCGGTTGGAGATTCGTCAGTTCCAACAGCAACAACAGTCTTCTTCATCATTGTCGGCCGCCACCGATGGAGCCAACAACAGCAATACTACTGATGAAAATCTATTCCCACTACTGCTCACCCTCCCCATCAACGGACGGATTCAAACCATTGCCCCCATTCGATTCCCCAATGCCAATAAGCGCGATTGTCTATTTTTGACTACCGAGAAGGGATGCTATGCTTTGATTTCGTATGATGAGACTTTGATGATGGCTGGTGGTGCTGGGTCTTTGGTGAACAGTAACAATGCTGCCAATGCTGCCAATGCTCCCTCCTCCTCCTCCCAATCCAACAACAACAACATGATCCCAACAGGAGAACACTACCCAATCCAAACCCACGCCACGGGCTCCTTCAAATCCTACTCCTCCCAAAACAACAACAACATCATGACAGGTGGACGCATTGCCGAATGCGGACCGCTATTGGCAATCGATCCATTATTGCGTTGTATTGCCATACATGCCTATGATTGTTACCTTACGATTATTCCGATTAATAGGGGGTATGATGGGGTGGGTGTGGGGTTTCGGAGGGTGCCTTGGCGGAGAAATGGTCCTGGTGTTGGTGCAGCCAATAGTACAGTTACTGCTGCTGCAGGAATAGCGGGGGACACAACCGCAGCAGCAGCAGCAGCAACCAGCAGCCTCGCCGGCGGAAGCGGCAAACCCGCCGCCAAACCCAACATCAAACCACGAGGACTCTCCGCATCCACCTCAACACCCTTTGGTGATCCATTCCACCTTCGCATTGATGAACGTACATTACTCTCAATGACATTTCTCGAACCACCATCACCACCATCTTCGTCTTTCTCCCAAAACAAATGTCCCTACCTTCCTCAAATTGCACTATTGCATCAAGATTGTTATGATTATCAACATGTATTATCCCATGGGATTGATTTGATCAAGAAGAAGTTGATACCCAATGGTAATGGCAACTCGTCGAATGCTAACAACAACAACAATCCTAGGTATGATTCTTCGAATAAAAAGAAGAAGACAATGCAGGGTGGTAATAATACTATGCCACCACCGGGGGAACAGTTGAGGATTAGCAAGGTTGAGGGTGGGAGTAGTTGTTTGATTGCCGTGCCTCCTCCTCCTCCTTCTTGTTCGAGGAAGGTGGATAATAGCAGCATGATGATGGAGGGTAAGAAAAACAGTAGTGGCGGCGCCAGTAGCAAACAACCCCACGGGGGTGTCATCATCCTCGGACAAAAACAAATCACCTACCATTCCACCGCAGAGGGTATCACCCGCGTCCGTCCCACGGGGGGGGCGCTCCTCCTCTCGTATTGTCGTGTTGTTGAATCATCCTCCCAGTTCTTTTCTCAAAATGGTCCCAATGATGGTGATGAGCAACATCAACATATATTGCGATACCTCATGGGAGACGACCGAGGACGCATCCATCTACTATCATTGATACGAAAGGAGAATGGAATGGTTACCACCATGCTATTCGATACACTCGGCACTGTTGCATCATCGTCATCATTGCTCTATTTGGGTAAAGGGACTATCTTTGTGGGGAGTCAATTTGGGAATAGTCAGTTGGTCAAGATATTGGATACGCCGGTACCCACCTCTTCCACTTCCACTTCCACCACTGGTGGCGGCATGTTGTTGGGAGATGATAGCAAAAAGGGTGGTTCTACTCTGCTCGAGGATACGACACACCTACAAGTTATGGAAGAATACACCAACTTGGGACCAATTGTTGATTTTGATTTACG